>JBBPBX010013707.1:0-41442 GCA_038048925.1 Garcialebias charrua
GGAGCTCTGATGCTGGCCAACATCTGGATGCAGCAACAGAGGAGCTCTGATGCTGGCCAACATCTGGATGCAGCAACAGAGGAGCTCTGATGCTGGCCAACATCTGGATGCAGCAACAGAGGAGCTCTGATGCTGGCCAACATCTGGATGCAGCAACAGAGCAGCTCTGATGCTGGCCAACATCTGGATGCAGCAACAGAGGAGCTCTGATGCTGGCCAACATCTGGATGCAGCAACAGAGCAGCTCTGATGCTGGCCAACATCTGGATGCAGCAACAGAGCAGCTCTGATGCTGGACAACATCTGGATGCAGCAACAGAGCAGCTCTGATGCTGGCCAACATCTGGATGCAGCAACAGAGCAGCTCTGATGCTGGACAACATCTGGATGCAGCAACAGAGGAGCTCTGATGCTGGCCAACATCTGGATGCAGCAACAGAGGAGCTCTGATGCTGGACAACATCTGGATGCAGCAACAGAGCAGCTCTGATGCTGGCCAACATCTGGATGCAGCAACAGAGCAGCTCTGATGCTGGACAACATCTGGATGCAGCAACAGAGGAGCTCTGATGCTGGCCAACATCTGGATGCAGCAACAGAGGAGCTCTGATGCTGGCCAACATCTGGATGCAGCAACAGAGGAGCTCTGATGCTGGCCAACATCTGGATGCAGCAACAGAGGAGCTCTGATGCTGGCCAACATCTGGATGCAGCAACAGAGGAGCTCTGATGCTGGCCAACATCTGGATGCAGCAACAGAGGAGCTCTGATGCTGGCCAACATCTGGATGCAGCAACAGAGGAGCTCTGATGCTGGCCAACATCTGGATGCAGCAACAGAGGAGCTCTGATGCTGGCCAACATCTGGATGCAGCAACAGAGCAGCTCTGATGCTGGCCAACATCTGGATGCAGCAACAGAGGAGCTCTGATGCTGGCCAACATCTGGATGCAGCAACAGAGCAGCTCTGATGCTGGCCAACATCTGGATGCAGCAACAGAGGAGCTCTGATGCTGGCCAACATCTGGATGCAGCAACAGAGGAGCTCTGATGCTGGCCAACATCTGGATGCAGCAACAGAGGAGCTCTGATGCTGGCCAACATCTGGATGCAGCAACAGAGGAGCTCTGATGCTGGCCAACATCTGGATGCAGCAACAGAGGAGCTCTGATGCTGGCCAACATCTGGATGCAGCAACAGAGGAGCTCTGATGCTGGCCAACATCTGGATGCAGCAACAGAGGAGCTCTGATGCTGGCCAACATCTGGATGCAGCAACAGAGGAGCTCTGATGCTGGCCAACATCTGGATGCAGCAACAGAGGAGCTCTGATGCTGGCCAACATCTGGATGCAGCAACAGAGGAGCTCTGATGCTGGCCAACATCTGGATGCAGCAACAGAGGAGCTCTGATGCTGGCCAACATCTGGATGCAGCAACAGAGGAGCTCTGATGCTGGCCAACATCTGGATGCAGCAACAGAGGAGCTCTGATGCTGGCCAACATCTGGATGCAGCAACAGAGGAGCTCTGATGCTGGCCAACATCTGGATGCAGCAACAGAGGAGCTCTGATGCTGGCCAACATCTGGATGCAGCAACAGAGGAGCTCTGATGCTGGCCAACATCTGGATGCAGCAACAGAGGAGCTCTGATGCTGGCCAACATCTGGATGCAGCAACAGAGGAGCTCTGATGCTGGCCAACATCTGGATGCAGCAACAGAGGAGCTCTGATGCTGGCCAACATCTGGATGCAGCAACAGAGGAGCTCTGATGCTGGCCAACATCTGGATGCAGCAACAGAGGAGCTCTGATGCTGGCCAACATCTGGATGCAGCAACAGAGGAGCTCTGATGCTGGCCAACATCTGGATGCAGCAACAGAGGAGCTCTGATGCTGGCCAACATCTGGATGCAGCAACAGAGGAGCTCTGATGCTGGCCAACATCTGGATGCAGCAACAGAGGAGCTCTGATGCTGGCCAACATCTGGATGCAGCAACAGAGGAGCTCTGATGCTGGCCAACATCTGGATGCAGCAACAGAGGAGCTCTGATGCTGGCCAACATCTGGATGCAGCAACAGAGGAGCTCTGATGCTGGCCAACATCTGGATGCAGCAACAGAGGAGCTCTGATGCTGGCCAACATCTGGATGCAGCAACAGAGGAGCTCTGATGCTGGCCAACATCTGGATGCAGCAACAGAGGAGCTCTGATGCTGGCCAACATCTGGATGCAGCAACAGAGGAGCTCTGATGCTGGCCAACATCTGGATGCAGCAACAGAGGAGCTCTGATGCTGGCCAACATCTGGATGCAGCAACAGAGGAGCTCTGATGCTGGCCAACATCTGGATGCAGCAACAGAGCAGCTCTGATGCTGGCCAACATCTGGATGCAGCAACAGAGCAGCTCTGATGCTGGCCAACATCTGGATGCAGCAACAGAGCAGCTCTGATGCTGGCCAACATCTGGATGCAGCAACAGAGGAGCTCTGATGCTGGCCAACATCTGGATGCAGCAACAGAGGAGCTCTGATGCTGGCCAACATCTGGATGCAGCAACAGAGGAGCTCTGATGCTGGCCAACATCTGGATGCAGCAACAGAGGAGCTCTGATGCTGGCCAACATCTGGATGCAGCAACAGAGCAGCTCTGATGCTGGCCAACATCTGGATGCAGCAACAGAGGAGCTCTGATGCTGGCCAACATCTGGATGCAGCAACAGAGCAGCTCTGATGCTGGCCAACATCTGGATGCAGCAACAGAGGAGCTCTGATGCTGGCCAACATCTGGATGCAGCAACAGAGCAGCTCTGATGCTGGCCAACATCTGGATGCAGCAACAGAGCAGCTCTGATGCTGGCCAACATCTGGATGCAGCAACAGAGCAGCTCTGATGCTGGCCAACATCTGGATGCAGCAACAGAGGAGCTCTGATGCTGGCCAACATCTGGATGCAGCAACAGAGGAGCTCTGATGCTGGCCAACATCTGGATGCAGCAACAGAGCAGCTCTGATGCTGGCCAACATCTGGATGCAGCAACAGAGGAGCTCTGATGCTGGCCAACATCTGGATGCAGCAACAGAGGAGCTCTGATGCTGGCCAACATCTGGATGCAGCAACAGAGGAGCTCTGATGCTGGCCAACATCTGGATGCAGCAACAGAGCAGCTCTGATGCTGGCCAACATCTGGATGCAGCAACAGAGCAGCTCTGATGCTGGCCAACATCTGGATGCAGCAACAGAGCAGCTCTGATGCTGGCCAACATCTGGATGCAGCAACAGAGGAGCTCTGATGCTGGCCAACATCTGGATGCAGCAACAGAGGAGCTCTGATGCTGGCCAACATCTGGATGCAGCAACAGAGCAGCTCTGATGCTGGCCAACATCTGGATGCAGCAACAGAGGAGCTCTGATGCTGGCCAACATCTGGATGCAGCAACAGAGGAGCTCTGATGCTGGCCAACATCTGGATGCAGCAACAGAGGAGCTCTGATGCTGGCCAACATCTGGATGCAGCAACAGAGAAGCTCTGATGCTGGCCAACATCTGGATGCAGCAACAGAGGAGCTCTGATGCTGGCCAACATCTGGATGCAGCAACAGAGGAGCTCTGATGCTGGCCAACATCTGGATGCAGCAACAGAGGAGCTCTGATGCTGGCCAACATCTGGATGCAGCAACAGAGGAGCTCTGATGCTGGCCAACATCTGGATGCAGCAACAGAGCAGCTCTGATGCTGGCCAACATCTGGATGCAGCAACAGAGGAGCTCTGATGCTGGCCAACATCTGGATGCAGCAACAGAGGAGCTCTGATGCTGGCCAACATCTGGATGCAGCAACAGAGGAGCTCTGATGCTGGCCAACATCTGGATGCAGCAACAGAGAAGCTCTGATGCTGGCCAACATCTGGATGCAGCAACAGAGGAGCTCTGATGCTGGCCAACATCTGGATGCAGCAACAGAGGAGCTCTGATGCTGGCCAACATCTGGATGCAGCAACAGAGGAGCTCTGATGCTGGCCAACATCTGGATGCAGCAACAGAGGAGCTCTGATGCTGGCCAACATCTGGATGCAGCAACAGAGAGCTCTGATGCTGGCCAACATCTGGATGCAGCAACAGAGGAGCTCTGATGCTGGCCAACATCTGGATGCAGCAACAGAGGAGCTCTGATGCTGGCCAACATCTGGATGCAGCAACAGAGGAGCTCTGATGCTGGCCAACATCTGGATGCAGCAACAGAGCAGCTCTGATGCTGGCCAACATCTGGATGCAGCAACAGAGGAGCTCTGATGCTGGCCAACATCTGGATGCAGCAACAGAGGAGCTCTGATGCTGGCCAACATCTGGATGCAGCAACAGAGGAGCTCTGATGCTGGCCAACATCTGGATGCAGCAACAGAGGAGCTCTGATGCTGGCCAACATCTGGATGCAGCAACAGAGGAGCTCTGATGCTGGCCAACATCTGGATGCAGCAACAGAGGAGCTCTGATGCTGGCCAACATCTGGATGCAGCAACAGAGGAGCTCTGATGCTGGCCAACATCTGGATGCAGCAACAGAGGAGCTCTGATGCTGGCCAACATCTGGATGCAGCAACAGAGGAGCTCTGATGCTGGCCAACATCTGGATGCAGCAACAGAGGAGCTCTGATGCTGGCCAACATCTGGATGCAGCAACAGAGGAGCTCTGATGCTGGCCAACATCTGGATGCAGCAACAGAGGAGCTCTGATGCTGGCCAACATCTGGATGCAGCAACAGAGGAGCTCTGATGCTGGCCAACATCTGGATGCAGCAACAGAGGAGCTCTGATGCTGGCCAACATCTGGATGCAGCAACAGAGGAGCTCTGATGCTGGCCAACATCTGGATGCAGCAACAGAGGAGCTCTGATGCTGGCCAACATCTGGATGCAGCAACAGAGGAGCTCTGATGCTGGCCAACATCTGGATGCAGCAACAGAGGAGCTCTGATGCTGGCCAACATCTGGATGCAGCAACAGAGGAGCTCTGATGCTGGCCAACATCTGGATGCAGCAACAGAGGAGCTCTGATGCTGGCCAACATCTGGATGCAGCAACAGAGCAGCTCTGATGCTGGCCAACATCTGGATGCAGCAACAGAGGAGCTCTGATGCTGGCCAACATCTGGATGCAGCAACAGAGGAGCTCTGATGCTGGCCAACATCTGGATGCAGCAACAGAGGAGCTCTGATGCTGGCCAACATCTGGATGCAGCAACAGAGGAGCTCTGATGCTGGCCAACATCTGGATGCAGCAACAGAGCAGCTCTGATGCTGGCCAACATCTGGATGCAGCAACAGAGGAGCTCTGATGCTGGCCAACATCTGGATGCAGCAACAGAGGAGCTCTGATGCTGGCCAACATCTGGATGCAGCAACAGAGCAGCTCTGATGCTGGCCAACATCTGGATGCAGCAACAGAGGAGCTCTGATGCTGGCCAACATCTGGATGCAGCAACAGAGGAGCTCTGATGCTGGCCAACATCTGGATGCAGCAACAGAGGAGCTCTGATGCTGGCCAACATCTGGATGCAGCAACAGAGGAGCTCTGATGCTGGCCAACATCTGGATGCAGCAACAGAGGAGCTCTGATGCTGGCCAACATCTGGATGCAGCAACAGAGGAGCTCTGATGCTGGCCAACATCTGGATGCAGCAACAGAGGAGCTCTGATGCTGGCCAACATCTGGATGCAGCAACAGAGAAGCTCTGATGCTGGCCAACATCTGGATGCAGCAACAGAGGAGCTCTGATGCTGGCCAACATCTGGATGCAGCAACAGAGCAGCTCTGATGCTGGCCAACATCTGGATGCAGCAACAGAGCAGCTCTGATGCTGGACAACATCTGGATGCAGCAACAGAGCAGCTCTGATGCTGGACAACATCTGGATGCAGCAACAGAGCAGCTCTGATGCTGGCCAACATCTGGATGCAGCAACAGAGGAGCTCTGATGCTGGACAACATCTGGATGCAGCAACAGAGCAGCTCTGATGCTGGCCAACATCTGGATGCAGCAACAGAGCAGCTCTGATGCTGGCCAACATCTGGATGCAGCAACAGAGGAGCTCTGATGCTGGCCAACATCTGGATGCAGCAACCGAGGAGCTCTGATGCT
The DNA here is from genome assembly GCA_038048925.1 of Garcialebias charrua. Taxonomy (NCBI): domain Eukaryota; kingdom Metazoa; phylum Chordata; class Actinopteri; order Cyprinodontiformes; family Rivulidae; genus Garcialebias; species Garcialebias charrua. Next base: position 6,134 of record JBBPBX010013707.1, read on the forward strand.
GGACAACATCTGGATGCAGCAACAGAGGAGCTCTGATGCTGGCCAACATCTGGATGCAGCAACAGAGAAGCTCTGATGCTGGCCAACATCTGGATGCAGCAACAGAGGAGCTCTGATGCTGGCCAACATCTGGATGCAGCAACAGAGGAGCTCTGATGCTGGCCAACATCTGGATGCAGCAACAGCTCTGATGCTGGCCAACATCTGGATGCAGCAACAGAGGAGCTCTGATGCTGGCCAACATCTGGATGCAGCAACAGAGGAGCTCTGATGCTGGCCAACATCTGGATGCAGCAACAGAGCAGCTCTGATGCTGGCCAACATCTGGATGCAGCAACAGAGGAGCTCTGATGCTGGCCAACATCTGGATGCAGCAACAGAGGAGCTCTGATGCTGGCCAACATCTGGATGCAGCAACAGAGCAGCTCTGATGCTGGCCAACATCTGGATGCAGCAACAGAGCAGCTCTGATGCTGGACAACATCTGGATGCAGCAACAGAGGAGCTCTGATGCTGGCCAACATCTGGATGCAGCAACAGAGGAGCTCTGATGCTGGCCAACATCTGGATGCAGCAACAGAGGAGCTCTGATGCTGGCCAACATCTGGATGCAGCAACAGAGGAGCTCTGATGCTGGCCAACATCTGGATGCAGCAACAGAGCAGCTCTGATGCTGGCCAACATCTGGATGCAGCAACAGAGGAGCTCTGATGCTGGCCAACATCTGGATGCAGCAACAGAGGAGCTCTGATGCTGGCCAACATCTGGATGCAGCAACAGAGCAGCTCTGATGCTGGCCAACATCTGGATGCAGCAACAGAGGAGCTCTGATGCTGGCCAACATCTGGATGCAGCAACAGAGGAGCTCTGATGCTGGCCAACATCTGGATGCAGCAACAGAGCAGCTCTGATGCTGGCCAACATCTGGATGCAGCAACAGAGCAGCTCTGATGCTGGACAACATCTGGATGCAGCAACAGAGCAGCTCTGATGCTGGACAACATCTGGATGCAGCAACAGAGCAGCTCTGATGCTGGCCAACATCTGGATGCAGCAACAGAGGAGCTCTGATGCTGGACAACATCTGGATGCAGCAACAGAGCAGCTCTGATGCTGGCCAACATCTGGATGCAGCAACAGAGCAGCTCTGATGCTGGACAACATCTGGATGCAGCAACAGAGGAGCTCTGATGCTGGCCAACATCTGGATGCAGCAACCGAGGAGCTCTGATGCTGGACAACATCTGGATGCAGCAACAGAGGAGCTCTGATGCTGGCCAACATCTGGATGCAGCAACAGAGAAGCTCTGATGCTGGCCAACATCTGGATGCAGCAACAGAGGAGCTCTGATGCTGGCCAACATCTGGATGCAGCAACAGAGAGCTCTGATGCTGGCCAACATCTGGATGCAGCAACAGAGGAGCTCTGATGCTGGCCAACATCTGGATGCAGCAACAGAGCAGCTCTGATGCTGGACAACATCTGGATGCAGCAACAGAGCAGCTCTGATGCTGGCCAACATCTGGATGCAGCAACAGAGGAGCTCTGATGCTGGACAACATCTGGATGCAGCAACAGAGCAGCTCTGATGCTGGCCAACATCTGGATGCAGCAACAGAGCAGCTCTGATGCTGGACAACATCTGGATGCAGCAACAGAGGAGCTCTGATGCTGGCCAACATCTGGATGCAGCAACAGAGGAGCTCTGATGCTGGCCAACATCTGGATGCAGCAACAGAGGAGCTCTGATGCTGGCCAACATCTGGATGCAGCAACAGAGGAGCTCTGATGCTGGCCAACATCTGGATGCAGCAACAGAGGAGCTCTGATGCTGGCCAACATCTGGATGCAGCAACAGAGGAGCTCTGATGCTGGCCAACATCTGGATGCAGCAACAGAGGAGCTCTGATGCTGGCCAACATCTGGATGCAGCAACAGAGGAGCTCTGATGCTGGCCAACATCTGGATGCAGCAACAGAGGAGCTCTGATGCTGGCCAACATCTGGATGCAGCAACAGAGGAGCTCTGATGCTGGCCAACATCTGGATGCAGCAACAGAGGAGCTCTGATGCTGGCCAACATCTGGATGCAGCAACAGAGGAGCTCTGATGCTGGCCAACATCTGGATGCAGCAACAGAGGAGCTCTGATGCTGGCCAACATCTGGATGCAGCAACAGAGGAGCTCTGATGCTGGCCAACATCTGGATGCAGCAACAGAGGAGCTCTGATGCTGGCCAACATCTGGATGCAGCAACAGAGGAGCTCTGATGCTGGCCAACATCTGGATGCAGCAACAGAGAAGCTCTGATGCTGGCCAACATCTGGATGCAGCAACAGAGGAGCTCTGATGCTGGCCAACATCTGGATGCAGCAACAGAGGAGCTCTGATGCTGGCCAACATCTGGATGCAGCAACAGAGAAGCTCTGATGCTGGCCAACATCTGGATGCAGCAACAGAGGAGCTCTGATGCTGGCCAACATCTGGATGCAGCAACAGAGCAGCTCTGATGCTGGCCAACATCTGGATGCAGCAACAGAGCAGCTCTGATGCTGGCCAACATCTGGATGCAGCAACAGAGCAGCTCTGATGCTGGCCAACATCTGGATGCAGCAACAGAGCAGCTCTGATGCTGGCCAACATCTGGATGCAGCAACAGAGGAGCTCTGATGCTGGACAACATCTGGATGCAGCAACAGAGCAGCTCTGATGCTGGCCAACATCTGGATGCAGCAACAGAGCAGCTCTGATGCTGGACAACATCTGGATGCAGCAACAGAGGAGCTCTGATGCTGGCCAACATCTGGATGCAGCAACCGAGGAGCTCTGATGCTGGACAACATCTGGATGCAGCAACAGAGGAGCTCTGATGCTGGCCAACATCTGGATGCAGCAACAGAGAAGCTCTGATGCTGGCCAACATCTGGATGCAGCAACAGAGGAGCTCTGATGCTGGCCAACATCTGGATGCAGCAACAGAGAGCTCTGATGCTGGCCAACATCTGGATGCAGCAACAGAGGAGCTCTGATGCTGGCCAACATCTGGATGCAGCAACAGAGCAGCTCTGATGCTGGCCAACATCTGGATGCAGCAACAGAGCAGCTCTGATGCTGGCCAACATCTGGATGCAGCAACAGAGGAGCTCTGATGCTGGCCAACATCTGGATGCAGCAACAGAGGAGCTCTGATGCTGGCCAACATCTGGATGCAGCAACAGAGGAGCTCTGATGCTGGACAACATCTGGATGCAGCAACAGAGCAGCTCTGATGCTGGCCAACATCTGGATGCAGCAACAGAGCAGCTCTGATGCTGGACAACATCTGGATGCAGCAACAGAGGAGCTCTGATGCTGGCCAACATCTGGATGCAGCAACAGAGGAGCTCTGATGCTGGCCAACATCTGGATGCAGCAACAGAGGAGCTCTGATGCTGGCCAACATCTGGATGCAGCAACAGAGGAGCTCTGATGCTGGACAACATCTGGATGCAGCAACAGAGCAGCTCTGATGCTGGACAACATCTGGATGCAGCAACAGAGCAGCTCTGATGCTGGCCAACATCTGGATGCAGCAACAGAGGAGCTCTGATGCTGGCCAACATCTGGATGCAGCAACAGAGCAGCTCTGATGCTGGCCAACATCTGGATGCAGCAACAGAGGAGCTCTGATGCTGGCCAACATCTGGATGCAGCAACAGAGCAGCTCTGATGCTGGCCAACATCTGGATGCAGCAACAGAGAGCTCTGATGCTGGCCAACATCTGGATGCAGCAACAGAGCAGCTCTGATGCTGGCCAACATCTGGATGCAGCAACAGAGCAGCTCTGATGCTGGCCAACATCTGGATGCAGCAACAGAGCAGCTCTGATGCTGGCCAACATCTGGATGCAGCAACAGAGGAGCTCTGATGCTGGCCAACATCTGGATGCAGCAACAGAGCAGCTCTGATGCTGGCCAACATCTGGATGCAGCAACAGAGCAGCTCTGATGCTGGCCAACATCTGGATGCAGCAACAGAGGAGCTCTGATGCTGGCCAACATCTGGATGCAGCAACAGAGAGCTCTGATGCTGGCCAACATCTGGATGCAGCAACAGAGGAGCTCTGATGCTGGCCAACATCTGGATGCAGCAACAGAGAAGCTCTGATGCTGGCCAACATCTGGATGCAGCAACAGAGGACCTCTGATGCTGGCCAACATCTGGATGCAGCAACAGAGGAGCTCTGATGCTGGCCAACATCTGGATGCAGCAACAGAGGAGCTCTGATGCTGGCCAACATCTGGATGCAGCAACAGAGGAGCTCTGATGCTGGCCAACATCTGGATGCAGCAACAGAGGAGCTCTGATGCTGGCCAACATCTGGATGCAGCAACAGAGGAGCTCTGATGCTGGCCAACATCTGGATGCAGCAACAGAGGAGCTCTGATGCTGGCCAACATCTGGATGCAGCAACAGAGGAGCTCTGATGCTGGCCAACATCTGGATGCAGCAACAGAGGAGCTCTGATGCTGGCCAACATCTGGATGCAGCAACAGAGGAGCTCTGATGCTGGCCAACATCTGGATGCAGCAACAGAGGAGCTCTGATGCTGGCCAACATCTGGATGCAGCAACAGAGGAGCTCTGATGCTGGCCAACATCTGGATGCAGCAACAGAGGAGCTCTGATGCTGGCCAACATCTGGATGCAGCAACAGAGGAGCTCTGATGCTGGCCAACATCTGGATGCAGCAACAGAGGAGCTCTGATGCTGGCCAACATCTGGATGCAGCAACAGAGGAGCTCTGATGCTGGCCAACATCTGGATGCAGCAACAGAGGAGCTCTGATGCTGGCCAACATCTGGATGCAGCAACAGAGGAGCTCTGATGCTGGCCAACATCTGGATGCAGCAACAGAGGAGCTCTGATGCTGGCCAACATCTGGATGCAGCAACAGAGGAGCTCTGATGCTGGCCAACATCTGGATGCAGCAACAGAGCAGCTCTGATGCTGGCCAACATCTGGATGCAGCAACAGAGGAGCTCTGATGCTGGCCAACATCTGGATGCAGCAACAGAGGAGCTCTGATGCTGGCCAACATCTGGATGCAGCAACAGAGGAGCTCTGATGCTGGCCAACATCTGGATGCAGCAACAGAGGAGCTCTGATGCTGGCCAACATCTGGATGCAGCAACAGAGGAGCTCTGATGCTGGCCAACATCTGGATGCAGCAACAGAGGAGCTCTGATGCTGGCCAACATCTGGATGCAGCAACAGAGGAGCTCTGATGCTGGCCAACATCTGGATGCAGCAACAGAGGAGCTCTGATGCTGGCCAACATCTGGATGCAGCAACAGAGGAGCTCTGATGCTGGCCAACATCTGGATGCAGCAACAGAGCAGCTCTGATGCTGGCCAACATCTGGATGCAGCAACAGAGCAGCTCTGATGCTGGCCAACATCTGGATGCAGCAACAGAGGAGCTCTGATGCTGGCCAACATCTGGATGCAGCAACAGAGGAGCTCTGATGCTGGCCAACATCTGGATGCAGCAACAGAGGAGCTCTGATGCTGGCCAACATCTGGATGCAGCAACAGAGCAGCTCTGATGCTGGCCAACATCTGGATGCAGCAACAGAGGAGCTCTGATGCTGGCCAACATCTGGATGCAGCAACAGAGGAGCTCTGATGCTGGCCAACATCTGGATGCAGCAACAGAGGAGCTCTGATGCTGGCCAACATCTGGATGCAGCAACAGAGCAGCTCTGATGCTGGCCAACATCTGGATGCAGCAACAGAGCAGCTCTGATGCTGGCCAACATCTGGATGCAGCAACAGAGGAGCTCTGATGCTGGCCAACATCTGGATGCAGCAACAGAGGAGCTCTGATGCTGGCCAACATCTGGATGCAGCAACAGAGGAGCTCTGATGCTGGCCAACATCTGGATGCAGCAACAGAGGAGCTCTGATGCTGGCCAACATCTGGATGCAGCAACAGAGGAGCTCTGATGCTGGCCAACATCTGGATGCAGCAACAGAGGAGCTCTGATGCTGGCCAACATCTGGATGCAGCAACAGAGGAGCTCTGATGCTGGCCAACATCTGGATGCAGCAACAGAGGAGCTCTGATGCTGGCCAACATCTGGATGCAGCAACAGAGGAGCTCTGATGCTGGCCAACATCTGGATGCAGCAACAGAGCAGCTCTGATGCTGGCCAACATCTGGATGCAGCAACAGAGGAGCTCTGATGCTGGCCAACATCTGGATGCAGCAACAGAGGAGCTCTGATGCTGGCCAACATCTGGATGCAGCAACAGAGGAGCTCTGATGCTGGCCAACATCTGGATGCAGCAACAGAGGAGCTCTGATGCTGGCCAACATCTGGATGCAGCAACAGAGGAGCTCTGATGCTGGCCAACATCTGGATGCAGCAACAGAGGAGCTCTGATGCTGGCCAACATCTGGATGCAGCAACAGAGGAGCTCTGATGCTGGCCAACATCTGGATGCAGCAACAGAGGAGCTCTGATGCTGGCCAACATCTGGATGCAGCAACAGAGGAGCTCTGATGCTGGCCAACATCTGGATGCAGCAACAGAGGAGCTCTGATGCTGGCCAACATCTGGATGCAGCAACAGAGGAGCTCTGATGCTGGCCAACATCTGGATGCAGCAACAGAGGAGCTCTGATGCTGGCCAACATCTGGATGCAGCAACAGAGGAGCTCTGATGCTGGCCAACATCTGGATGCAGCAACAGAGGAGCTCTGATGCTGGCCAACATCTGGATGCAGCAACAGAGGAGCTCTGATGCTGGCCAACATCTGGATGCAGCAACAGAGGAGCTCTGATGCTGGCCAACATCTGGATGCAGCAACAGAGCAGCTCTGATGCTGGCCAACATCTGGATGCAGCAACAGAGGAGCTCTGATGCTGGCCAACATCTGGATGCAGCAACAGAGCAGCTCTGATGCTGGCCAACATCTGGATGCAGCAACAGAGGAGCTCTGATGCTGGCCAACATCTGGATGCAGCAACAGAGGAGCTCTGATGCTGGCCAACATCTGGATGCAGCAACAGAGGAGCTCTGATGCTGGCCAACATCTGGATGCAGCAACAGAGGAGCTCTGATGCTGGCCAACATCTGGATGCAGCAACAGAGGAGCTCTGATGCTGGCCAACATCTGGATGCAGCAACAGAGGAGCTCTGATGCTGGCCAACATCTGGATGCAGCAACAGAGAAGCTCTGATGCTGGCCAACATCTGGATGCAGCAACAGAGGAGCTCTGATGCTGGCCAACATCTGGATGCAGCAACAGAGGAGCTCTGATGCTGGCCAACATCTGGATGCAGCAACAGAGGAGCTCTGATGCTGGCCAACATCTGGATGCAGCAACAGAGGAGCTCTGATGCTGGCCAACATCTGGATGCAGCAACAGAGGAGCTCTGATGCTGGCCAACATCTGGATGCAGCAACAGAGGAGCTCTGATGCTGGCCAACATCTGGATGCAGCAACAGAGGAGCTCTGATGCTGGCCAACATCTGGATGCAGCAACAGAGGAGCTCTGATGCTGGCCAACATCTGGATGCAGCAACAGAGGAGCTCTGATGCTGGCCAACATCTGGATGCAGCAACAGAGGAGCTCTGATGCTGGCCAACATCTGGATGCAGCAACAGAGGAGCTCTGATGCTGGCCAACATCTGGATGCAGCAACAGAGCAGCTCTGATGCTGGCCAACATCTGGATGCAGCAACAGAGGAGCTCTGATGCTGGCCAACATCTGGATGCAGCAACAGAGGAGCTCTGATGCTGGCCAACATCTGGATGCAGCAACAGAGGAGCTCTGATGCTGGCCAACATCTGGATGCAGCAACAGAGGAGCTCTGATGCTGGCCAACATCTGGATGCAGCAACAGAGGAGCTCTGATGCTGGCCAACATCTGGATGCAGCAACAGAGGAGCTCTGATGCTGGCCAACATCTGGATGCAGCAACAGAGGAGCTCTGATGCTGGCCAACATCTGGATGCAGCAACAGAGGAGCTCTGATGCTGGCCAACATCTGGATGCAGCAACAGAGGAGCTCTGATGCTGGCCAACATCTGGATGCAGCAACAGAGGAGCTCTGATGCTGGCCAACATCTGGATGCAGCAACAGAGGAGCTCTGATGCTGGCCAACATCTGGATGCAGCAACAGAGGAGCTCTGATGCTGGCCAACATCTGGATGCAGCAACAGAGGAGCTCTGATGCTGGCCAACATCTGGATGCAGCAACAGAGGAGCTCTGATGCTGGCCAACATCTGGATGCAGCAACAGAGGAGCTCTGATGCTGGCCAACATCTGGATGCAGCAACAGAGAAGCTCTGATGCTGGCCAACATCTGGATGCAGCAACAGAGGAGCTCTGATGCTGGCCAACATCTGGATGCAGCAACAGAGCAGCTCTGATGCTGGCCAACATCTGGATGCAGCAACAGAGCAGCTCTGATGCTGGCCAACATCTGGATGCAGCAACAGAGCAGCTCTGATGCTGGCCAACATCTGGATGCAGCAACAGAGCAGCTCTGATGCTGGCCAACATCTGGATGCAGCAACAGAGGAGCTCTGATGCTGGCCAACATCTGGATGCAGCAACAGAGCAGCTCTGATGCTGGCCAACATCTGGATGCAGCAACAGAGGAGCTCTGATGCTGGCCAACATCTGGATGCAGCAACAGAGGAGCTCTGATGCTGGCCAACATCTGGATGCAGCAACAGAGGAGCTCTGATGCTGGCCAACATCTGGATGCAGCAACAGAGGAGCTCTGATGCTGGCCAACATCTGGATGCAGCAACAGAGGAGCTCTGATGCTGGCCAACATCTGGATGCAGCAACAGAGGAGCTCTGATGCTGGCCAACATCTGGATGCAGCAACAGAGGAGCTCTGATGCTGGCCAACATCTGGATGCAGCAACAGAGGAGCTCTGATGCTGGCCAACATCTGGATGCAGCAACAGAGCAGCTCTGATGCTGGACAACATCTGGATGCAGCAACAGAGCAGCTCTGATGCTGGCCAACATCTGGATGCAGCAACAGAGGAGCTCTGATGCTGGACAACATCTGGATGCAGCAACAGAGGAGCTCTGATGCTGGCCAACATCTGGATGCAGCAACAGAGGAGCTCTGATGCTGGACAACATCTGGATGCAGCAACAGAGCAGCTCTGATGCTGGCCAACATCTGGATGCAGCAACAGAGCAGCTCTGATGCTGGACAACATCTGGATGCAGCAACAGAGGAGCTCTGATGCTGGCCAACATCTGGATGCAGCAACAGAGGAGCTCTGATGCTGGCCAACATCTGGATGCAGCAACAGAGGAGCTCTGATGCTGGCCAACATCTGGATGCAGCAACAGAGGAGCTCTGATGCTGGCCAACATCTGGATGCAGCAACAGAGCAGCTCTGATGCTGGCCAACATCTGGATGCAGCAACAGAGGAGCTCTGATGCTGGCCAACATCTGGATGCAGCAACAGAGGAGCTCTGATGCTGGCCAACATCTGGATGCAGCAACAGAGCAGCTCTGATGCTGGCCAACATCTGGATGCAGCAACAGAGGAGCTCTGATGCTGGCCAACATCTGGATGCAGCAACAGAGGAGCTCTGATGCTGGCCAACATCTGGATGCAGCAACAGAGCAGCTCTGATGCTGGCCAACATCTGGATGCAGCAACAGAGCAGCTCTGATGCTGGCCAACATCTGGATGCAGCAACAGAGCAGCTCTGATGCTGGACAACATCTGGATGCAGCAACAGAGCAGCTCTGATGCTGGCCAACATCTGGATGCAGCAACAGAGGAGCTCTGATGCTGGACAACATCTGGATGCAGCAACAGAGCAGCTCTGATGCTGGCCAACATCTGGATGCAGCAACAGAGCAGCTCTGATGCTGGACAACATCTGGATGCAGCAACAGAGGAGCTCTGATGCTGGCCAACATCTGGATGCAGCAACCGAGGAGCTCTGATGCTGGACAACATCTGGATGCAGCAACAGAGGAGCTCTGATGCTGGCCAACATCTGGATGCAGCAACAGAGAAGCTCTGATGCTGGCCAACATCTGGATGCAGCAACAGAGGAGCTCTGATGCTGGCCAACATCTGGATGCAGCAACAGAGGAGCTCTGATGCTGGCCAACATCTGGATGCAGCAACAGAGGAGCTCTGATGCTGGACAACATCTGGATGCAGCAACAGAGCAGCTCTGATGCTGGCCAACATCTGGATGCAGCAACAGAGCAGCTCTGATGCTGGCCAACATCTGGATGCAGCAACAGAGGAGCTCTGATGCTGGCCAACATCTGGATGCAGCAACAGAGCAGCTCTGATGCTGGCCAACATCTGGATGCAGCAACAGAGCAGCTCTGATGCTGGCCAACATCTGGATGCAGCAACAGAGGAGCTCTGATGCTGGCCAACATCTGGATGCAGCAACAGAGGAGCTCTGATGCTGGCCAACATCTGGATGCAGCAACAGAGGAGCTCTGATGCTGGCCAACATCTGGATGCAGCAACAGAGGAGCTCTGATGCTGGCCAACATCTGGATGCAGCAACAGAGGAGCTCTGATGCTGGCCAACATCTGGATGCAGCAACAGAGGAGCTCTGATGCTGGCCAACATCTGGATGCAGCAACAGAGGAGCTCTGATGCTGGCCAACATCTGGATGCAGCAACAGAGGAGCTCTGATGCTGGCCAACATCTGGATGCAGCAACAGAGGAGCTCTGATGCTGGCCAACATCTGGATGCAGCAACAGAGGAGCTCTGATGCTGGCCAACATCTGGATGCAGCAACAGAGGAGCTCTGATGCTGGCCAACATCTGGATGCAGCAACAGAGGAGCTCTGATGCTGGCCAACATCTGGATGCAGCAACAGAGGAGCTCTGATGCTGGCCAACATCTGGATGCAGCAACAGAGGAGCTCTGATGCTGGCCAACATCTGGATGCAGCAACAGAGGAGCTCTGATGCTGGCCAACATCTGGATGCAGCAACAGAGGAGCTCTGATGCTGGCCAACATCTGGATGCAGCAACAGAGGAGCTCTGATGCTGGCCAACATCTGGATGCAGCAACAGAGGAGCTCTGATGCTGGCCAACATCTGGATGCAGCAACAGAGGAGCTCTGATGCTGGCCAACATCTGGATGCAGCAACAGAGGAGCTCTGATGCTGGCCAACATCTGGATGCAGCAACAGAGGAGCTCTGATGCTGGCCAACATCTGGATGCAGCAACAGAGCAGCTCTGATGCTGGCCAACATCTGGATGCAGCAACAGAGCAGCTCTGATGCTGGACAACATCTGGATGCAGCAACAGAGCAGCTCTGATGCTGGCCAACATCTGGATGCAGCAACAGAGCAGCTCTGATGCTGGCCAACATCTGGATGCAGCAACAGAGGAGCTCTGATGCTGGCCAACATCTGGATGCAGCAACAGAGCAGCTCTGATGCTGGCCAACATCTGGATGCAGCAACAGAGCAGCTCTGATGCTGGCCAACATCTGGATGCAGCAACAGAGGAGCTCTGATGCTGGCCAACATCTGGATGCAGCAACAGAGGAGCTCTGATGCTGGCCAACATCTGGATGCAGCAACAGAGGAGCTCTGATGCTGGCCAACATCTGGATGCAGCAACAGAGGAGCTCTGATGCTGGCCAACATCTGGATGCAGCAACAGAGGAGCTCTGATGCTGGCCAACATCTGGATGCAGCAACAGAGGAGCTCTGATGCTGGCCAACATCTGGATGCAGCAACAGAGGAGCTCTGATGCTGGCCAACATCTGGATGCAGCAACAGAGCAGCTCTGATGCTGGACAACATCTGGATGCAGCAACAGAGCAGCTCTGATGCTGGCCAACATCTGGATGCAGCAACAGAGGAGCTCTGATGCTGGCCAACATCTGGATGCAGCAACAGAGGAGCTCTGATGCTGGCCAACATCTGGATGCAGCAACAGAGGAGCTCTGATGCTGGCCAACATCTGGATGCAGCAACAGAGCAGCTCTGATGCTGGCCAACATCTGGATGCAGCAACAGAGCAGCTCTGATGCTGGCCAACATCTGGATGCAGCAACAGAGGAGCTCTGATGCTGGCCAACATCTGGATGCAGCAACAGAGGAGCTCTGATGCTGGCCAACATCTGGATGCAGCAACAGAGGAGCTCTGATGCTGGCCAACATCTGGATGCAGCAACAGAGGAGCTCTGATGCTGGCCAACATCTGGATGCAGCAACAGAGCAGCTCTGATGCTGGCCAACATCTGGATGCAGCAACAGAGGAGCTCTGATGCTGGCCAACATCTGGATGCAGCAACAGAGGAGCTCTGATGCTGGCCAACATCTGGATGCAGCAACAGAGCAGCTCTGATGCTGGCCAACATCTGGATGCAGCAACAGAGGAGCTCTGATGCTGGCCAACATCTGGATGCAGCAACAGAGGAGCTCTGATGCTGGCCAACATCTGGATGCAGCAACAGAGGAGCTCTGATGCTGGCCAACATCTGGATGCAGCAACAGAGGAGCTCTGATGCTGGCCAACATCTGGATGCAGCAACAGAGGAGCTCTGATGCTGGCCAACATCTGGATGCAGCAACAGAGCAGCTCTGATGCTGGCCAACATCTGGATGCAGCAACAGAGGAGCTCTGATGCTGGCCAACATCTGGATGCAGCAACAGAGGAGCTCTGATGCTGGCCAACATCTGGATGCAGCAACAGAGGAGCTCTGATGCTGGCCAACATCTGGATGCAGCAACAGAGGAGCTCTGATGCTGGCCAACATCTGGATGCAGCAACAGAGGAGCTCTGATGCTGGCCAACATCTGGATGCAGCAACAGAGGAGCTCTGATGCTGGCCAACATCTGGATGCAGCAACAGAGGAGCTCTGATGCTGGCCAACATCTGGATGCAGCAACAGAGGAGCTCTGATGCTGGCCAACATCTGGATGCAGCAACAGAGGAGCTCTGATGCTGGCCAACATCTGGATGCAGCAACAGAGGAGCTCTGATGCTGGCCAACATCTGGATGCAGCAACAGAGGAGCTCTGATGCTGGCCAACATCTGGATGCAGCAACAGAGCAGCTCTGATGCTGGCCAACATCTGGATGCAGCAACAGAGGAGCTCTGATGCTGGCCAACATCTGGATGCAGCAACAGAGGAGCTCTGATGCTGGCCAACATCTGGATGCAGCAACAGAGGAGCTCTGATGCTGGCCAACATCTGGATGCAGCAACAGAGGAGCTCTGATGCTGGCCAACATCTGGATGCAGCAACAGAGGAGCTCTGATGCTGGCCAACATCTGGATGCAGCAACAGAGGAGCTCTGATGCTGGCCAACATCTGGATGCAGCAACAGAGGAGCTCTGATGCTGGCCAACATCTGGATGCAGCAACAGAGGAGCTCTGATGCTGGCCAACATCTGGATGCAGCAACAGAGGAGCTCTGATGCTGGCCAACATCTGGATGCAGCAACAGAGGAGCTCTGATGCTGGCCAACATCTGGATGCAGCAACAGAGGAGCTCTGATGCTGGCCAACATCTGGATGCAGCAACAGAGGAGCTCTGATGCTGGCCAACATCTGGATGCAGCAACAGAGGAGCTCTGATGCTGGCCAACATCTGGATGCAGCAACAGAGGAGCTCTGATGCTGGCCAACATCTGGATGCAGCAACAGAGGAGCTCTGATGCTGGCCAACATCTGGATGCAGCAACAGAGGAGCTCTGATGCTGGCCAACATCTGGATGCAGCAACAGAGGAGCTCTGATGCTGGCCAACATCTGGATGCAGCAACAGAGGAGCTCTGATGCTGGCCAACATCTGGATGCAGCAACAGAGGAGCTCTGATGCTGGCCAACATCTGGATGCAGCAACAGAGGAGCTCTGATGCTGGCCAACATCTGGATGCAGCAACAGAGGAGCTCTGATGCTGGCCAACATCTGGATGCAGCAACAGAGGAGCTCTGATGCTGGCCAACATCTGGATGCAGCAACAGAGGAGCTCTGATGCTGGCCAACATCTGGATGCAGCAACAGAGGAGCTCTGATGCTGGCCAACATCTGGATGCAGCAACAGAGGAGCTCTGATGCTGGCCAACATCTGGATGCAGCAACAGAGGAGCTCTGATGCTGGCCAACATCTGGATGCAGCAACAGAGGAGCTCTGATGCTGGCCAACATCTGGATGCAGCAACAGAGGAGCTCTGATGCTGGCCAACATCTGGATGCAGCAACAGAGGAGCTCTGATGCTGGCCAACATCTGGATGCAGCAACAGAGGAGCTCTGATGCTGGCCAACATCTGGATGCAGCAACAGAGGAGCTCTGATGCTGGCCAACATCTGGATGCAGCAACAGAGGAGCTCTGATGCTGGCCAACATCTGGATGCAGCAACAGAGGAGCTCTGATGCTGGCCAACATCTGGATGCAGCAACAGAGGAGCTCTGATGCTGGCCAACATCTGGATGCAGCAACAGAGGAGCTCTGATGCTGGCCAACATCTGGATGCAGCAACAGAGGAGCTCTGATGCTGGCCAACATCTGGATGCAGCAACAGAGGAGCTCTGATGCTGGCCAACATCTGGATGCAGCAACAGAGGAGCTCTGATGCTGGCCAACATCTGGATGCAGCAACAGAGGAGCTCTGATGCTGGCCAACATCTGGATGCAGCAACAGAGGAGCTCTGATGCTGGCCAACATCTGGATGCAGCAACAGAGGAGCTCTGATGCTGGCCAACATCTGGATGCAGCAACAGAGGAGCTCTGATGCTGGCCAACATCTGGATGCAGCAACAGAGGAGCTCTGATGCTGGCCAACATCTGGATGCAGCAACAGAGGAGCTCTGATGCTGGCCAACATCTGGATGCAGCAACAGAGGAGCTCTGATGCTGGCCAACATCTGGATGCAGCAACAGAGGAGCTCTGATGCTGGCCAACATCTGGATGCAGCAACAGAGGAGCTCTGATGCTGGCCAACATCTGGATGCAGCAACAGAGGAGCTCTGATGCTGGCCAACATCTGGATGCAGCAACAGAGGAGCTCTGATGCTGGCCAACATCTGGATGCAGCAACAGAGAGAGCTCTGATGCTGGCCAACATCTGGATGCAGCAACAGAGGAGCTCTGATGCTGGCCAACATCTGGATGCAGCAACAGAGGAGCTCTGATGCTGGCCAACATCTGGATGCAGCAACAGAGGAGCTCTGATGCTGGCCAACATCTGGATGCAGCAACAGAGGAGCTCTGATGCTGGCCAACATCTGGATGCAGCAACAGAGGAGCTCTGATGCTGGCCAACATCTGGATGCAGCAACAGAGGAGCTCTGATGCTGGCCAACATCTGGATGCAGCAACAGAGGAGCTCTGATGCTGGCCAACATCTGGATGCAGCAACAGAGGAGCTCTGATGCTGGCCAACATCTGGATGCAGCAACAGAGGAGCTCTGATGCTGGCCAACATCTGGATGCAGCAACAGAGGAGCTCTGATGCTGGCCAACATCTGGATGCAGCAACAGAGGAGCTCTGATGCTGGCCAACATCTGGATGCAGCAACAGAGGAGCTCTGATGCTGGCCAACATCTGGATGCAGCAACAGAGGAGCTCTGATGCTGGCCAACATCTGGATGCAGCAACAGAGGAGCTCTGATGCTGGCCAACATCTGGATGCAGCAACAGAGGAGCTCTGATGCTGGCCAACATCTGGATGCAGCAACAGAGGAGCTCTGATGCTGGCCAACATCTGGATGCAGCAACAGAGGAGCTCTGATGCTGGCCAACATCTGGATGCAGCAACAGAGGAGCTCTGATGCTGGCCAACATCTGGATGCAGCAACAGAGGAGCTCTGATGCTGGCCAACATCTGGATGCAGCAACAGAGGAGCTCTGATGCTGGCCAACATCTGGATGCAGCAACAGAGGAGCTCTGATGCTGGCCAACATCTGGATGCAGCAACAGAGGAGCTCTGATGCTGGCCAACATCTGGATGCAGCAACAGAGGAGCTCTGATGCTGGCCAACATCTGGATGCAGCAACAGAGGAGCTCTGATGCTGGCCAACATCTGGATGCAGCAACAGAGGAGCTCTGATGCTGGCCAACATCTGGATGCAGCAACAGAGGAGCTCTGATGCTGGCCAACATCTGGATGCAGCAACAGAGCAGCTCTGATGCTGGACAACATCTGGATGCAGCAACAGAGCAGCTCTGATGCTGGCCAACATCTGGATGCAGCAACAGAGGAGCTCTGATGCTGGCCAACATCTGGATGCAGCAACAGAGCAGCTCTGATGCTGGCCAACATCTGGATGCAGCAACAGAGCAGCTCTGATGCTGGCCAACATCTGGATGCAGCAACAGAGGAGCTCTGATGCTGGCCAACATCTGGATGCAGCAACAGAGGAGCTCTGATGCTGGCCAACATCTGGATGCAGCAACAGAGGAGCTCTGATGCTGGCCAACATCTGGATGCAGCAACAGAGGAGCTCTGATGCTGGCCAACATCTGGATGCAGCAACAGAGGAGCTCTGATGCTGGCCAACATCTGGATGCAGCAACAGAGGAGCTCTGATGCTGGCCAACATCTGGATGCAGCAACAGAGGAGCTCTGATGCTGGCCAACATCTGGATGCAGCAACAGAGGAGCTCTGATGCTGGCCAACATCTGGATGCAGCAACAGAGGAGCTCTGATGCTGGCCAACATCTGGATGCAGCAACAGAGGAGCTCTGATGCTGGCCAACATCTGGATGCAGCAACAGAGCAGCTCTGATGCTGGCCAACATCTGGATGCAGCAACAGAGGAGCTCTGATGCTGGCCAACATCTGGATGCAGCAACAGAGGAGCTCTGATGCTGGCCAACATCTGGATGCAGCAACAGAGGAGCTCTGATGCTGGCCAACATCTGGATGCAGCAACAGAGCAGCTCTGATGCTGGCCAACATCTGGATGCAGCAACAGAGCAGCTCTGATGCTGGCCAACATCTGGATGCAGCAACAGAGGAGCTCTGATGCTGGCCAACATCTGGATGCAGCAACAGAGGAGCTCTGATGCTGGCCAACATCTGGATGCAGCAACAGAGGAGCTCTGATGCTGGCCAACATCTGGATGCAGCAACAGAGGAGCTCTGATGCTGGCCAACATCTGGATGCAGCAACAGAGGAGCTCTGATGCTGGCCAACATCTGGATGCAGCAACAGAGGAGCTCTGATGCTGGCCAACATCTGGATGCAGCAACAGAGCAGCTCTGATGCTGGCCAACATCTGGATGCAGCAACAGAGGAGCTCTGATGCTGGCCAACATCTGGATGCAGCAACAGAGCAGCTCTGATGCTGGCCAACATCTGGATGCAGCAACAGAGCAGCTCTGATGCTGGCCAACATCTGGATGCAGCAACAGAGGAGCTCTGATGCTGGCCAACATCTGGATGCAGCAACAGAGGAGCTCTGATGCTGGCCAACATCTGGATGCAGCAACAGAGCAGCTCTGATGCTGGCCAACATCTGGATGCAGCAACAGAGCAGCTCTGATGCTTCATGAAGGTCCACGGAGAACCAAGTTTGAGGAACATCTGGAGAACGTTCAGAGCAGGACTGCGTTCAGTTTGACGTGAAGGCTTCAGTTTAGCTCATGTTCAACAAACTTTCACGTTTTTATCAATATCTCAGAGCTGACGTGGTAAAATAAATATTTTATGTCCAGAGTCTGATATTTTACTGACAGACAGACAGGCTGCTTTCTGTTTGATCTGAAATCTAAACATCTTTTTTTCTGATATTTAAGATAAAGCAAAAGTTTGTTTTATATTTTGTTTGTGAATAAACCGATTACTGACTTTAATTTCTTGTTCTGTTTTTTGTGGAGGCAGAATCTGCTTCCTGTTTGTCTCAGCTGAGGGGGCGGAGCTTCAGTCATCTTTAATTAGTTTTAGTCTCGTTAGCGGCTTCAGTTGTGCTAATTTTAGCTTTGAGCTACAGTTCTCTTCTTGGCATCGGCATGTCCAATAAACCTGCACGTTACGATGCCTTCAGGCCCCCCCGAAAAAGATCTGTGATCTCACGCCAGGTCAAAGGTTAAATTTAAAAATGATCACGTGAACGGGTGCATGTTGTGGAGGGTGACAAAATTAAATACATCATGAAATATGTAATAATAATTTAATGGGACATGTATGTTATTTTTGTCTGTGCTCAAACTGTCACTCATCCTTTAACAATATTCAGGAAGTTCTCGTTTCGTTTACGATGAACTGCAGTTTGTTCAGAGGCTCTTTAGTTTAAATTTGTTATTAAAAGAAGTAAAACTCTTCCACACACATAAAAACAAGACTTCATCCACAGCTCTGTGGAAACAATTCTTTAATACGAGGCATGAAAATCTAACGTGCACAAGAATAAACGATTTTAGCTGCACAAAGCTGAAGCTGCAACACATCGGCTGATTCAGGGCTGCAGCTCATCTTGCATGTTGGTTGATTTGGTGATACAGCTACCTGTATACAGGTAGTCCTCGACTTATGCGGTCTCGACTTATGGCGATTCGGGGTTACGTCACGCATCTCATTAATTAAAAAATAAAAAATAAATTGAAAAATCTTATTTTATGTGTTTTAAATGTTCTTGATTTTATGTGTATAGCACTTTGTTGCAGCTGTGGTTGTTTTAAATGGCTTTATAAATATATTATTATTATTATTTTGAAACCGATTACGCCGTTTTCGGTTAGCTTCGGTTAGCTCCTGCTTCGACAGCCGGCTTTGGGCGGACCGTGTGTCCGATCAGAGGTTGCTTCGCTCGGATAAATGAGCTGGAAACGCTCGGTGAACTCTGTGGACGTCTCAGGCGGACGAACGGCTTGGCGGCCTGGATGTTGGTGGGACCCGGAGCTAACATGCTAAAATGCGGACGAACGGCTTCACCAGCTCCCAGTAAGTTATTAATCTATTTCCCTTCATGATGGCTCCAAATGTATGGAGCTAACAAGCTTTACTGTAAACAGTTTGGACCGCGTGGAGCAGCAGGAAGCTGCAGAGCTCGGACGTGCAACGAGCTAACATGCTAGCAGACGGAGACAGGCTTCACCAGCTCCCAGTAAGAAATTAACTACAGTATTTATTATTGTTTCAAATGTACTGTATGTGTTTTGTGATAATTATGTAGGGTACTGTGTTAGGATAGGCGAAGTGCTTGGTAACTGTACGGTACCGTACATGTACGTGTGTAAGTGGCGGTACTTACGACTTACGGCAATTTTCGACTTACGAACGGGCGTAGGAACGGAACTCCTTCGTAACTCGGGGAGTACCTGTATTAGTCTTCTTTAAAAAAAAATCACAAAAGGGAACAACAGTAATTCTCATGTGTTTTAAATTTAATCCCAGACTCTGCTGTAGGGCTGTGTAAAAATATCAATATCGCGATAAATATCAATTTTTTCTTTCCTAGAAAAAAATCGATATTCATCTGCAAGTATCGTACCTTAAAAAAAAAATAAATATATATATATATATATTTTTTTTTTTTGCTTTTTGAATGTCCAGAGGACCAGACTTAGCTTTTTTAGATACCTCTGCATCCCTGGCACCAGTGTATCCTCAGAGAGAGTCTTCTCCACCGCTGGAGATATCATCACTGCGCAGAGAAGTGCACTTCTCCCAGAGCACGTCGATCAGATTCTATTTCTAAACAAAAATCTGAGGAGAATGTAGCTCACTTGGTCTGCAGAGTAGACTTTCTGTTTAGAGTTCACTTATTAGTCAGCTAGACTTAAGCTGCTCTGCTAAGATGGGTGCATTTGAAGTTAAATGTTCTTCATTACTTGAATTATAGACTGTTTTGGAGAAGTCATATTACTGTTTACTTACCAAGCACTAAGAGTGATTCCTTCAGATGTTAAGTGTCAAGGTTAAAAAGGTTTCAAACTATTCAGAGCAGGGCACTTGGTGCACTTTATTTACTTTACAAATGCATGTAAGCTACAGTTTTTACTGTTTCAATTGAAAGAAACATGTTTTCTCACCACTTCTTTGATTCATTTTGTCCAGCTGTCGACTTTAAGTCTGTGTCCATGTCCAACCAGAGCCAGGTATTGTGTAGTTGGTGCTTTTAATCAGTTTTCAGTTAAATTAATTCAATCCAAGTCTAGAACAGTCACAAAATGTCACCAAAATCACTCTGTCCCTTTAAAATCTTTCAGAAAAATCGCAATATTGTATTGAATTGTATCGTTTGCTGAATATTGCAATATATATCGTATCGTGAGCAGAATATCGGGTATCGTATCGTGAGATTACTGTATCACTACAGCCCTACTCTGCTGTGTGTTTGTGTGAGCATTAATGGAACATGGAGCTGGAGTGAGAAACGTCAGCGCTCGTCACAGACGTGCAACGCTGCTTCTGCTGAGCTCTTCATGGTGGAACTGTCTTCAGGGTTGTAATCAGGACCGGTCCAAGAATCCATGGGGCCCCGAGCAGCTGCTGCTGATGATCATGGGGCCCTGAGCAGCTGCAGCTGCTGATGTTCCTGCCTCCAGCCAGCTCTGGTTGTAATGACTGCAATAAAACATTAAGTTCAGAGACTCCAAACAAGTTTCAAATGCTTGATGTAAAATAAATTCAAACACTGACCTCAGTCTGTTCCTGACTGCTGAAGGTTCTGTGTTAGTTTAACTCGGACCTCTTGACCTGGCAGCTGCAGGGCCAACCAGCACGGAACATCTGTGAAGTCCAAGAAGCTCTGAGGAGAAGATCAAACCTGCCACTGACTGCAAACTGCTGGAGGAGTTTGGATAAACCAATGAAACCCAAGGACATGGAGGTGATAGCCAGGGCCGGATTTAGGAGGATGGGGGCCCCTGGGCTTGAGTCATCTTGGGGGGCCCATATATATACCGGAGTGTGTGTGTGTGTGTGTGTGTGTATGTGTGTGTGTGTGTATGTATACCATACCATACCATACCATTTTATTTATAAAGCACTTTCAACAGGAACAAGTCCACACCAAAGTGCTGGACAAACAAACACGCAACAGGCAACACAGACAATGAAGTACAACACGAAAAACATAAAAACATTGCAGATCATAAATCAAACGATCCAATACAAATCAGCTGGCATTGAAAGCGATGGAGTAGTAGTGAGTTTTTAACCGGGATTTGAAAACCGAGAGGGAGGGGGCCTGTTTGATGAGCAGCGGTAACTCGTTCCAGAGTCTTGGGCCTGCTACAGAGAACGCCCTGTCACCCCTGCGCTTAAGGCGAGTTTCTGGAACTATTAAGAGTACCTGATCCTCTGACCTCAAAGCACGTGGAGGGACATATGGGTGTATCAGATCCGAGAGATAGGCGGGGGCGAGACTGTTCAGCGATTTGTAGACATACATGAGAATTTTGAATTGGATTCGAAGATGAACCGGTAGCCAGTGAAGGGAGGCCAAGACTGGTGTAATGTGCTCTCTTTTGCGTGTGCTGGTTAAAAATCGGGCAGCTGCGTTCTGAACCAGTTGTAATCGTGCAATGGTGGCTTGACTGACGCCAAACAGAAGTGAATTGCAGTAATCAAGCCTAGATGTAATGAATGCGTGAATCACTGTCTCCAGGTGCTTTTTGGATAATATGGGCTTCAGCTTAGACAGACGCCTCAGCTGGAAAAAACAGGATTTGACGATCATGTTTACATGACTGTTGAGTTTCATGGAAGGATCCATTATCACTCCCAGATTTTTGACTTTTTGTTTTTCGGACAGGGGTAGAGCAGACAGGTCAATGCAGTGGTTTGAGGTTGTGTCATTGGGAAGGAACAATATGGCTTCAGACTTCTTATCATTGAAGCTTAAGAAATTTAAAGCCATCCAGTCCCTGATGTCAGCCAGGCAGTCGAGCAGAGGTTGAATAGAGCCTGTACCATTTTGTCTTAGGGGGAAGTAGATTTGACAGTCATCAGCGTAGAAGTGGAAAGGTATATTGTGTTTCCGGAAAATAGCACCGAGTGGCAGCAGGTATAAGGAGAACAAGAGAGGACCCAGGATGGACCCCTGCGGAACCCCCCATTTAAGAGCCGCCACTGCAGAAGTAAAATCATTGATGGACACACAAAAAGACCTGTCAGAGAGGTAGGATCTGAACCAGTTTAGGGCTGATCCTGAGATGCCCACCCACTGCTCCAACCTAGCAATGAGGATCTCATGGTCGATGGTGTCAAAAGCGGATGTGAGGTCCAATAGGACAAGCAGCACAGAGTCACCAGTATCTGTGGATAGAAAGATGTCGTTAAAAACCTTCAGTAGGGCAGTCTCAGTGCTGTGGAGGGATTTGAAGCCAGACTGGAATAGCTCGGGGATAGCGTGATCCTCCAGGAAGCACTTTAGTTGGGACTCAACTATTTTCTCTAGAAGTTTAGAAACAAATGGGAGTCTGGAGACAGGCCTGAAATTGGATAATACTGACGGGTCGAGGTTTGGTTTTTTCAGGAGGGGTTGAACAGCAGCATGTTTTAATGATTTTGGCACCACACCCGAGGATAGACTGCTATTTACAATCGAGAGAATGGAGGGACCTAGAGTGTGAAAAACCTCCTTTAGAAGCCGAGGGGGGACCACATCGAAGGGGGAGCCAGATGGTTTCAGGCTGCACATGACCTGCTCTAGAGAGGACAGAGAGACTGGTTCAAAATGGTCAAACACAGCAACAGATTGAGGTGGGATGGATGGATCGTGAGATGGAGGAGAAATGAGAGCCCTGGTGGTTGCGATTTTATCTAAAAAGAAATGTTGGAAGTTCTCGCACAGCTCAGTCGAGGCTTCCATGGGTGATTGTTCAGTGAGGTGGAGAACAGAGTTTAGGGTGGAGAACAGAACTCGAGGGTTACGAGAGTTTGCAGCAATGATATCAGAGAAGTATTGTGATTTAGCAGTTTTCACTGCTTTCTGATATCGGCGCCAGCTCTCTTTTACCATCTCAAAAGAGACCTGCAGACTGTCTTTTTTCCACTTCCTCTCCACCTTTCGGCATTGCTGCCTAGCAGCTCTGGTCGTGTCATTCAGCCACGGTTCAGCCCTGAGTTTTGGTCTCCTAGATTTAATAGGCGCTACTTGATCCAAAGCCTTTAAACAAACAGAGTCAAACTGGTTTGTCAGCTCCTCAGTGCTGGAGAGGAACAATGGGGGCTGAATTAACATGTCATTGTTGTAAACCTCAGTGAAACGTGCGGCAGTTAAATGGTTAACATTCCTGCCTTTACGTGCAGGAATGCATGTTTTAGGAGAAACATGGGGGATGGTGAACTGAAAATTCACTGGCCTATGATCTGAGAATACATTGTCTCCTATTTCAAGGTTTGAAACGGTCACATCACATGTTAAAACAAGGTCCAACAAATGTCCACGCTGCTGTGTGGAAGAGTTCACGTGTTGAGTTAAATTAAATGAGTCCAATAAATCTAGAAAGTCCTTAACCATGGGCTTCTCAGGACAACACACGTGCAAGTTGAAGTCGCCTGAAATGACGACCCGAGAATATTTAGCTGTAATTTCAGCCAAGAAATCAGAAAACTCGCTGATGAAGTTCTTGGAGCGAGGCGGCCGGTAGACAAGAGCACACAAAGTTACAGGTGAATGTCCTAGTTCAAACACAGTCAGCTCAAAGCTAGAGCAGGAGACTGGAATGGACAGTTGTTTACAGTCAAAAGTTGATTTGAATATTGTTAATAATCCACCACCACGACCTGATGGTCGCGGGTCGTTAAAAAACAAACAGTTTGGTGGTATTATTTCCGTCAGCGCGCTGGACTCACCCGACGACATCCACGATTCTGTGATGCAGAAAAAGTCCAAGTCGTGCTCTTCAAAGTAATCCCTGAGGATGAACGTTTTGTTGCAAACAGATCGGGCGTTGACAACACAGAATTTGATGATATCCGAGCTAGCCGCTGATGAGCTGCTAGCAGCTGATGTGCTAACAGCTGGTGGGGGAGCGCGCGTCCGCGGCTCGCTGCCCACAGAGAGCTGCTCCGGCCGCAGATCCCCGTTGTTTTCCTGGTCCGTGCACGCGGGAGACTGGCGATGAGAATCGAGACCATCAGCTGAAGACAGCGAGGCAGAACGCCGGGCTCTGAGCTTCACCAGCCGGCCAGCTCGACAGCCGCGTTTCTTCCTCCGAGTCGATCGATTTCTCCGTGCAGGCCGGTGCGAAGAGCAGCGGAGGTAAACGGGCAACTCGTCTCCGAGCAACGGGGGCAGAGGGGGCCTCCCCGATCCCGAGGTACGGTCATACTGGCCCGAATCAGCGACATCCGCGGCAGCAAAACGCAAATCCAGAAGCTGCTTCCGATCATAAACCAGCAATGCACTTATGTCTCCAATGAAGAACGAACAAAACACAAAAATTCCAAACACCCACAGGAGAGGCGGATACGCAGCCATGCTTATGGGCGCCATCTTGGAAAACCCATCTTGGAATATATATATACAGGGTATATATATATATATATATATATATATATATATATATATATATATAGCAGCGGGAGGGGACCGGCCGCGCTGAAGCGAATAAAAGATAAAATCATCCAGTTTTACATAAAACCTAACAAGAACAGTTTTCTCCTTTGTGAGACAACGTTTTTGAGACTATCCGTTCACAAAAAAATACTTAGGGGGCGGGTCCGGAGGCTCTGGGGGGGCCCTAAAATTCCGGGGCCCTGGGCTCAAGCCCCTGCATAAATCCGGCCCTGGTGGTAGCATCATGATTTGGTCCTGGTGGATTGCACAAACTACGTGGAATAATGGAGGACTACCCCCAAATCCTTAAACTTCTCCTCAGACCTGCAGCTGGACAGTCGGGGCATTGATCCCAAAACACAGGAACTGGTTTGTGATGAATCAGGTTAAAATCTGGAGCGTGTGTGTGTGTGTGTGTGTGTGTGTGTGTTTTATGAATAAAAACAGGTTGAATGAATTGATAAAAGTCAGAACTTTGATAGGAGGAACAATAAAATAATGTGGGACGTCATCTTTGAATAAATGTCTTCTTCAACCCTCTACATGTCATCGTGCTGCAGGTTCTGCTTCAGCGTTTGCTGCGGCCTCCTCCTCCACCTCTGACGAACATCTGGAAGACGGAGCAGCAGCTGGAGAAACACCAGGAGCTGGAGGTCACTGGAGGACTCGGTGCTGTGACCCAAACTAGAAAAGTGGCTCCAAACAGACCTCAGAGATCTGCGACTGACCAGAACCAGAACCGGGCCTCCTGTAGAGGAACCGTCCAGCAGTTGCAGCTGCGAGTTTCTTTTTCACTTTTTTGTCCCAAACGTCCTCCAGGAGTTCCTCATGGAGCACGTCATGATGTTTTGTGGCTCAGAGACATAAAGGCTGAATGAATCTGGAAACACACTCATGTGTGAGGCGTGTCGGGGCTCAGGGTCATGTGACTGTCATGGTAAAAATAGCCCGTTGGACCACAGCTGCGTGGGTAAACAAGTTGGACGTGGACAGACGGCAGGAAGTGTCAGGTACGACCCGAAGACTTTTACTGGAAACAGGTTGGACTGTTAGGAGCTTCAGTGCACGTGAGACCCGGGTTATGATCAGTTTACTGTCTGGTTAAGATCAGAGCCGGCCTTGGTTTGTTCCAACAGGTTAACTCGACCCGGCACCGAACCTTGTCCAGTGCTTGATGAGATATTTTACTAACAGACACACAAACGTTACGCTGAGTCACTCGGCTGTTGCTCTTGTGAAGTAAACATCCTTTTCCAGATGCTTTATTACAATTAATTAAAAAAAAAAAAAAAATCTTTTTAATCTTCAAGTTTTAGAAATAAAAAATCAAAAGTCATAATTTTTCTAAGTTTCAGAACTTTTAAAAAGTTTCCGGTGGAAAATGTTTAGAACATTTCAGAAGATTCCTCAACCTTAAGTAAATCTGATCAAATATTTGAAAGTGTAAGATGTGGAGCGTTCAAGGCCTCTTCATCAAACCGACGTTTAAGAATCGTTCACTCTGTTCACATCCACTTTTCTTCTGTGAGTTTTTCAGCATCTTTCTCGTCCCACAGTTTTCAGCTGTTTCATCAAATCGTAAATCAAAACGTTCGGCTCTTCCAGGATGATCCGGCTGTGACTTTTGGTATTGGTGCAACTTTAGCTTTTTCTGACATTTTGTTTTCTCATAGAAAATGAATTAACCTCATTTTACATTAGCTCTGTTTACAAACTTTAACTGCTCATTTCTCATTTTGTTCTGCTTCAGTTTCTTTCTGCTTCCAGCTGCAAATATTGACTTTTTCAGCTACTTTCAGCTGTTTTGTGCTTCTTTCAGGTTCTTTCAGCTAACTACAACATTTTGCTGCTTCTAACTTCTTCCTGTTAATTTCAGCTTGTTATGCTCCTTTCAGCTTATTTCTGCAAGTTTCAGCGAGTTAACTGCTTACTTAGCCTGGTTAAAACCAGACCCTGTCCTTCACTTCGCTTCGTACTAGGCAGTGAAGGGAAATGAGAATTGAGCGGAGCTGTGCAGGAAGGCGAGGGCCAGGCTCCTGCTTACTGCTAATTTAAGCTTTTTCAGCCAATTCCACATTTTTTCACTCATTTGAACTTTTTTCAGCCTAATTCAGCAAAAATTTGCTCTCGTAATTTCAGCTTCCTCTACGGAGCCCCTAAAGGGACATGGGGAGAAAATAAAAAAATAATAATCCTGAGAAACTAAGTCGGGATCCCGACTTAGTTTCTTAAAGTTGCTTGAAGCTGATCGATGTCCGTTGTGTTTCAACGATTTAAAATTGCTGTTCTTACTGAGGAAGCTCAGTTGACCTGTGTTGTGTGGTGCCGCCATATTCCAGAAATTTTTGCTATCATTGTGGAGAGTTTATGAGCTGTAAAGAGTCCGTAAAGTTGTGTTGTGCTGTGCTAAGCTAACGTTAAAGCTGCGTGTCAATCACGTCTGTTTACGAGCTGTGATTGGATGAAACAAGAGCTGTGATTTGTCAGTTACACACTCGTATCTGTAAAACGAGCGCTGATTCGCCGAAAGTGGTGACGCAAGTCGTTGCGACCAGCCCACTTTTGTCGTCATTTCCAGGCGCTGCATTGAGTCGAAGTACAATTTGAACCCAAAAGAAAAACTGAGATTTTTGTAGTTTAGAAAACTCAATAAAAGCCATCTAAACTGTCTAACCACATCGATTTGTCTCTTAAAAGAACGCGATTCAAGCGGTTATCACATCCCGACTAAAAACTAATTCTAAAATGTTGATTTTGACCGAATTGTTAGATGCTACACACAAGCTAACATTTAGTTTCTCAGGATCCCGAGAAACTTTCTCGGGATCCTGAGAAATTAAGGAGGGATCCCGAGAAACTAAGTCGGGATCCTGACTTAGTTTCTCAGGAATCTGTTTTTTTCTTTCTCTCCATGTCCCTTTAGGGGCTCCGTATTTTTCTGCTTTTTTATTTTTCAAATTTCAACCTTTTTCAAATAATCTCCACTTTTTGTGCTCATTTCTGCATCTTTCAACCTAATTGGCCAAGCATGTGTTCTTTCAGCTTTCTTCTGCTAATTTAAGCTTGTTCTAACTTTTCAGCAAAGTTTTTAGAACATAAGCTAATTTCAGCTGTTTTCAGATAAATTCAAGTTTTCCTAGGTAATTTCTGCTACTTTCGGCCAAATTAACTTATTTCTGCTAATTTCAGCTTTTTGTGCCTTTTCAGCTTATTTCTGCTAATTTCAGTTACTATTTAGCTGTTTTATACAAATTTTAGCCTTTTCAGCTAATTTCACATGTTTAGCTCATTACTGCTCCTTTCACTTCCTTCTGGTATATGACTTTGTAGCGAATTTTCGGCTATGATTTGCGAATTTCAGCTGTTTTTAGCTAATTTCCTAATTTCTATGCTAATTTCTGTTTATTTATACCAAATTCAGCAAAAAAGTGTTCTTTCTGCTTTCTTCTGCTAATTTAGGCTTGCTCTTTGATTTCAGCTAAATTTCAGCAAGTTCTTTTTCAATAAGCATTCACACTGCATTTTTGCAGGAAATTAAATTCCTCTATTAACAATTAATTGTTTAAACTTCTTCACTGTGTTATTTGTAATTTAGGATTAAAACGTTGGCAAAGTTCCTTAAACTTACTTTAAAATCGACAGAAACTGTTACGATGAAAAACAACTTGTTTGTAAATTAATTGTCCGACCAAACGACAGAAGTTTTGGGATAAATATTTATGTTTATATTTTCCTTCTATATTTCAAATAACTTGTGATTTAAAGTTTTATCCATCGGCGTTCTGATTCTGCAAGTTTCATTGAAAGTGACTGATGAGATATTTTGCTGACAGACATACATTATTGCCCACCTTCACCTTTCTGCTCCAATAAATGCATTTAAAAGATACATTTATTTATTTAATGGAACATTTAATTAATTGTGTATTCAATAATTAATTGTATATTTGATTGATTAATGATGTATTGAATAATTAAATTATACATTTAAATATTTATTGGAACATTTATTTATTTCATGATGTATTATTTTAATTTTGTCACATTCCACCCTCCATACCATACAACATCATTTAAGTTTTTTTTTTAACAAGTCTGATGAAACTGATGTTACTGTTGCAGCGGAGCAGCTGGAGTGGTTCTGGTTCTGGTCTCTTCCAGCTGATGGGTCCGAAGGTGGACGTGCCGGTCTACGACCTGTCCCTGATCCGGGGGCTCTGGGAGGTCCGGGTGAAGAAACACAGACAGAAGCAGAAGAAGGAGCAGGAGCGGGTGGAGAGGAGCGCCCTGGCCAGGTCAGGATCTGCAGCTCGTCACGTGACCACTGCTGACCCGGTCCAAACCCTCAACTGGTTCTGACAGATTTTATTAATTGTTCAGAGACAGAATCAGAATAGATTCAGCCGCTGTCAGAGCTGGAATAGTTTAAGATCTAATAAAACAAAGAGATTATTTTCTGTCATTTTTGACAGAAATATTGATTTTTTATATATATATATATATATATATATATATAAGGTAGTCCCCGACTTACGACGGAGTTCCGTTCCTACACGCCGTCGTAACTCGAATTTCGACGTAACTCAGAAAATACGTCCAAACTGCACCTTATACGTTCAATACTGTATTTTACCAAGCACTTAGCCTATCCTAACACAGTACCCTACATAATTATCAAAACACATACATTTCAGAGCCATAATGAAGGGGGGGAAAAAGAGTTAATTTCCTACTGGAATGCTGTGGTGAAGCCGTCCCTCCTCCGGATTCTCCATTCGTTTACGTTGTAAAACCGCAGTGCATAAAACAGCTACTTTTCCACAGCTGCTGCCAGTCCAGCTTGCTCCATCAAGTTTTGTTTTGTTTTTTGAATGTCCAGAGGACCAGACTTAGTTTTTTTAGAGAGTACAGGCAGAAGTGAAAAAAGAGTTAATTTCCTACTGGGAGCTGGTGAAGCCTTCTTCCGTCTGTTAGCATGTTAGCTCGTTGTTGCTCTGCAGCTGCCTGTAGTTTTCCATTGCTCCGCGCGGTCCAGAGCTTTAAGGTCTTAGCATGTTAGCTCGTCCTTCCTCATTGGTCTGCTGGTCCAAACAATAACAAGGTATTTTTCTGCTTCTGCCATCAAGTTACTGCTGTCAAAACCGGAAGGAACTCAGAACTCGGCTTTTCAAAATATATATATTTTTTTTATGGAGATGCGTGACGTAACCACGAAACGTCGTAACTTGAGACTGTCGTAACCCGAGGACTACCTGTAATTACTGTATATTAACAACTCTTGTTGTTTTCCTGTTTTATGTTTGTTTGTTTCACAATCCAGACTTTGTGTTATTTTGGCTGTTCATGAATCAAAACGTTCAGCTCATCCAAATTACTTCTGATTTTTATAACTTTTCTAAATATTGAACTTTATTTGCAAACTTTGTATTCATAGAAATACGAGATCTCTTTCATTCCTACAGAAACATTTTCTTTCAAACCTGTGTCAGCTGCTGACTCTTTTTCTCTTCTCAAGCCTCTTTTAGCTTTTAGCCACTGTTCTGATTCACAGGTCCACCTTCTCTTAGCTCTTTAATTTACATTCACAAAATAAAAACAAGACCTGAAAACTGAGAGCTGGAATGTTTGAGCTGGTTTAACTGCTCTGAAGAGTTTACACATCGCGTTTTCACTCCGTCAGTCAATGAAACTATTTCTGTGTCTGAGTCACACGCAGCTGACTGTGGAGACTGGAGGGCCGACAGAGTCCAGGCTAAAAGTACTGTAGGACTAGATGAACACACACGTTGTGTAATGAGTAATATGAACATGTGTTTTGTGAATATTATCCCTGGAGCCAGACCTCCAAACAGCTAAAGGTCACGTTTATTTTAGGTAAGAAAAAGCGTAAACCTGACCTGACTGTAAAAAGCAGCTAAAACCTGCTCTGACTGGAAAAGAAACAGCTAAAACCTGCTCTGACTGGATAAGAAACAGCTAAAAACCTGCTCTGACTGGATAAGAAACAGCTAAAAACCTGCTCTGACTGGATAAGAAACAGCTAAAAACCTGCTCTGACTGGATAAGAAACAGCTAAAAAACCTGCTCTGACTGGATAAGAAACAGCTAAAAACCTGCTCTGACTGGATAAGAAACAGCTACTGCTCTGACTGGATAAGAAACAGCTAAAAAAACTGATCTGACTGGATAAGAAACAGCTAAATTCATTCATTCATTCAATCTTTATTTAAAGTCACATTGAGCCTCGAAGACTGATTTACAAGTGAGATCTGTTGGACAGACAATAAAAGTGGTGAAAAATGACACATAGGGTTTGGAGACGAGGACGGCCAGAGGCGGATCCAGAGTCCTGAAGTGATGACAGAATGTTTATTCAGCTGGGCTCCTCTGAAAAGTCGGTGGAATTCCTCAGTAGAAGGTTTGGGAGGAGGGAGAGAGCATCTGGTTTAAAAAACTTCTCAGGCGTGTTGAGATAAGACGACCTGTCAAGGCCAGTCGGGGAGCTGAATGTCAGATAAACACAATTGTTTTGGGAACAGGCAGAACTTTAATGACATCTACCTTCAGTCTGTGTCGGTCCACTCGCTTCCAAAATGTCCAAATTAAAATGACCACACCAATGGAACGTGCCTGAGAAAATCCCCAAGATCTAATCCATTCAGTCAAAAGTCTGGGTTCTCGAGACATGAACCAAGCATCATGTAAGGCAGGCAGCCTGACCAGGTCCAGATTAACTGCAGACGTCTTCCTTTTATGTTGATAGACCAGGAACCAGCTGAATCCAAAAAGCAGGATCCAGTTATTATAAATCCAATTAAATATGAATCCTTAAAGCTCCCCTGACATGATCTTTCAACTTTCCAAAAAATGGCACAACATATATAAATATTAAGATTGACCTCTGACCGTTTTTGCTAAAATAATGTTAAATGAATGAAAATTCCTCCCAAAAACAGTTTAAAATTAGCGCCATTTTTTTAACACGATAAATAGGGATTTCGCCGTCGCAGGATGATGACGTCATAACAAGAGACGTGTCTACTGCGCAGCTTGAAAACAATGGAGGAGCTACAAACTCGATCCGTCCAATTTAGCCATTTAAAAGTTAATATTTTAGCGGATTGTCTGCAGAGAAGCCAAAGTTATTTCCAGTAAACAGCAGGTTATAATTTTTTTTCAGCTCCTGCTGGTTTTTGGAGACTTTTCACTTCAGGACGTGAGCAGCTCTGTGAGGACTTACAGCATAGTTTCCACAGCACTGAAATGGTAATATATTAGTTAATGGTTCTAATAATTATTCAACATTAATTTATAGTTTAAAAAATTAGTCCCTTTTAAAATATCTGTTAAATATATTATTCTTTTATTTTATTTTGTTTGTGTTTTCAGGTTTCCAGGTCTCCAGTCCATCAGGCTCTTCCTGAACCACTAGTACAACCCAGACTTTCACATCACAGCAGGTAAGATTGCATCAACGAAAAGAATAGTACTCAACAATATTCTTTGATGTAAATCTGTTGATTTTCTGTGGTTCTGATGAGGGAAGTGACAAAGTGGATGCAGCATTCAGCCCATAATGGACCCAGATGTCCCCTGCGTCCAGACCTACAACACCTGGACATCCATGAGCGTGGAGGAGCGAGGATTCACAGAAATGTCTTCACCTGAAGAGTGGACCGAGGTGGAGGAGAACAAACCTTGATATTGTTCAACAACAGATGGAGACATCTTCAGGATCTGTAGAACATCAGGACTGTGCTGCAGAAAGCTACGTTTGTGCATCAAGACATTAAAATATGCAGAAATACTACAACTGGCCAGAGCATTGAGATGAAAATGAATCAATGAATTTAATATTTTTTCTGACTGTTCAAATGAACATATTGTTTGAAAAAAAAAAGGATAACAATGAACCAAGTGTTTCTGTAGTTATGTGTAAATAAAGTTACAGTAGTACACTATATTATCTGTTAGTGTTGAGTTATTCTTTGTGAGAATATTTGTGTATCTGTTTTAATTTCATTCGTGCATCTACAACTCACAGCTCATACTTTAGTAAAAACAAAATTGGTGAATGTTGAAAAAAACATTTTATTAAAATAAAACCATCCCATATTATCAAATAAATGAAAACCTCTGGGGAAACATTAATATGAACAGATTATCAAAAAAAATTGAGTTTAAAAAATGCAAGTGGTGTTTGACTTCATCAGCTCTGTAAAAATGACTCCAACACCTCCTCGTCCACCCTCCTGTCCAGGTGTTGTAGGTCTGGACGCAGGGGACATCGGTCTAGTTTCTCCTCATCCTGCTGCTTGTACTTCTTCAGACTCCACCACCTCCTCGCTCCTCCACGCTCATGGATGTCCAGGTGTTGTAGGTCTGGACGCAGGGGACATCTGGGTCCATTATGGGCTGAATGCTGCATCCACTTTGTCACTTCCCTCATCAGAACCACAGAAAATCAACAGATTTACATCAAAGAATATTGTTGAGTACTATTCTTTTCGTTGATGCAATCTTACCTGCTGTGATGTGAAAGTCTGGGTTGTACTAGTGGTTCAACAGGAAGAGCCTCAGGTGATGGACTGGAGACCTGGAAACCTGAAAACACAAACAAAATAAAATAAAAGAATAATATATTTAACAGATATTTTAAAAGGGACTAATTTTTTAAACTATAAATTAATGTTGAATAATTATTAGAACCATTAACTAATATATTACCATTTCAGTGCTGTGGAAACTATGCTGTAAGTCCTCACAGAGCTGCTCACGTCCTGAAGTGAAAAGTCTCCAAAAACCAGCAGGAGCTGAAAAAAAATTATAACCTGCTGTTTACTGGAAATAACTTTGGCTTCTCTGCAGACAATCCGCTAAAATATTAACTTTTAAATGGCTAAATTGGACGGATCGAGTTTGTAGCTCCTCCATTGTTTTCAAGCTGCGCAGTAGACACGTCTCTTGTTATGACGTCATCATCCTGCGACGGCGAAATCCCTATTTATCGTGTTAAAAAAATGGCGCTAATTTTAAACTGTTTTTGGGAGGAATTTTCATTCATTTAACATTATTTTAGCAAAAACGGTCAGAGGTCAATCTTAATATTTATATATGTTGTGCCATTTTTTGGAAAGTTGAAAGATCATGTCAGGGGAGCTTTAAGATCCACAGATGACAGCGGAGATAGACACGCCATCAAGTCTTCAAGTCGATGAGATATCCAGCTGTGTGCATGCCAACAGGACAAATCATCTCACCTACAGCCTGTCTTCTTGTTGAAGAAATGTTATCAGTTGTGATGAGGGACCAACTGACCAAAAAACCTGATGTGACTGGATAAAAAACAGCTAAAACCCAGAATGTTTTGCTGCTGCTGGTGATTGACCTCGTCTTCTGTGTGCACAGGATCGATCAGGAGTGGCAGTATCGGATCTACTGTAAGACTCTGAAGACCAAAGAGCTGAACCAGCTGCACCATTACCTGGAGAGATCTACGCTGAAGGATGTGCTGCCGTACGGAACTGATGCACAGGTGTACACAGGTAAATAAACCCACATTCACCTGAAACCCGACTAAAATCACAGGTAAACAACAACAACACTGTTCAACTGTAAACCATTCTCTCCCGCTTATCCGGGGTCGGGTCGCGGGGGTAGCAGCCTAAGTAGGGAGGCCCAGACTTCCCTCTCCCCAGCCACTTGGAGCAGCTCCTCTGGGGGAATCCCAAGGCGTTCCCAGGCCAGCCGAGAAACATAGTCCCTCCAGCGTGTCCTGGGTCTTCCTCTGGGTCTCCTCCCGGTGGGACATGCCCGGAACACCTCACCAGGGAGGCGTCCAGGAGGCATCCTAACCAGATGCCCGAGCCACCTCAACTGGCTCCTCTCGATGTGGAGAAGCAGCGGCTCTACTCCGAGTCCCTCCCGGATGACTGAGCTTCTCACCCTATCTCTAAGGGAGAGTCCAGACACCCTGCGGAGAAAACTCATTTCAGCCGCTTGTATCCGAGATCTCGTTCTTTCGGTCACAACCCAAAGCTCATGACCATAGATGAGGGTGGGAACGTAGATCGATCGGTAAATTGAGAGCTTTGCCTTTTGACTCAGCTCTCTCTTCACCACGACAGACCGGTACAGCGCCCGCTTCACTGCGGACGCTGCACCTATCCGCCTATCGATCTCACGCTCCAGTTTTCCCTCATTCGTGAACAAGACCCGAGATACTTAAACTCCTCCACTTGGGGCAGGACCTCCTCCCCGACCCGGAGAGGGCACTCTACCCTTTTCCGGCTCAAGACCATGGCCTCGGATTTGGAGGAACTGATCCTCATCCCGGCCACATCACATTCAGCTGCAAACCGCTCCAGTGAAAGCTGTAGATCACGACCTGATGAAGCCAATAGGACCACATCATCTGCAAAAAACAGAAGTGATCCTAAGGCCACCAAAACGGATCCTCTCAACACCTTGGCTGCACCTAGAAATTCTGTCCATAAAAGTTATGAACAAAATCGGTGACAAAGGGCAACATTGACTGACTCCAACTCTCACTGGAAACGAGCCTGACTTACTGCCAGCAATGCGGACCAAGCTCTGACACTGGTCATACAGGGACCTAACAGCCCGTGTCAAAGGGCCTGGTACCCCATACTCCCGGAGTACCCCCCAAAGGGCTCCTCGAGGGACGTGGTCGAATGCCTTCTCCAAGTCCACAAAGCACATGTAAACTGGTTGGGCAAACTCCCACACACCCTCCAGGACCCTGCTGAGGGTGTAGAGCTGGTCCAATGTTCAA
>JBBPBX010013708.1:0-18546 GCA_038048925.1 Garcialebias charrua
CACTGCTCACATTTAGTGGAGTTCATGACTATTAAATGCAGACCGTTCTTTTTACCGAGGGAGTTTACAGCTGTTTTGATTGTTGCTGTATATATCCCTCCAAGCTCCAACAGCAAAGATAGAGGTGAGGCACTAAATGAACTATATCTGCACATCAGTGAGCAACAAACAGCCCACCCTGATGCTTTTCTCATCACGGCTGGTGATTTCAACCAAGCAGATTTAAAGAGTGTTCTTCCAAAAACATACAGAAACATAAACTTTGCAACAAGAGGAAACCACACCCTGGACCAGGTTTACACCACCATGAAAAATTCCTACAGAGCCATCCCCCTCCCCCACATTGGTGCTTCTGACCATATCTGTGTTATGCTAAAGCCAGCATACAGGCCACTGGTGAAAGTCACAAAACCAGTCCGCAAGCAGATACGAGTGTGGCCAGAGGGGTCTTCAGAGGCACTCCAGGACTGTTTTGACACCACAGATTGGAGTATGTTCAAAGAAGCTGCTACCACAAACAACACCACATGTCTCCAGGAGTACTCAGACACTGTATGTTCATACATCACCAAGTGCATTGATGATGTAACCAACCTTAAAACCATCACTGTTCGGGCTAACCAGAAGCCATGGCTGACAGCTGAGGTTCACAGACTCATGAAAGCCAGGAATGCTGCCTTCAAAGCGGGAGATCAGGTGGGCCTGAGGGCAGCCAGAAACAACCTGGACCGGGGCATCAGAAAGGCAAAGAGGCAGTATTCTGGGAAAATAGCTCACCGTTTCAAGGACAGCAGGGATACACGCAGTCTGTGGCAGGGAATACAGACCATCACAAACTACAAACCACCCCCCCAGACCTGTGACAGCTCAGCCTCTGCGCTGAATGAACTGAATGAGTTCTTTGCTCGGTTCGAGGCAAGTAACAGCACACCAGCACATAAACTCCCCCCCTCTCCTGATGGCCAGGTGCTGACGCTGTCCTCAGACAGCGTAAGGCGATCATTCATCAAGATTAACGCCCGGAAGGCCTCTGGTCCTGACAACATACCTGGTCGTGTGCTGAAGGACTGTGCAGGGGAACTCGCAGCGGTCTTCACGGACATCTTTAACATCTCACTGAGCCAGGCCATCGTCCCCACCTGTTTCAAAGCCACCACCATCATCCCTGTCCCAAAGAAGGCAACGCCCGCATGCCTCAATGACTATCGCCCAGTAGCACTCACCCCCATCCTGATGAAGTGCTTTGAACGGCTAGTCATGAAAAGCATCACATCTGTCCTCCCTGACTCCCTGGATCCCTTCCAATTTGCATACCGACCTAATCGCTCAACCGACGATGCCATCTCCTCTGCCCTTCACACAGCTCTCACACATCTGGACACGAAGGACTCCTATGTTAGAATGTTGTTCATCGACTTCAGCTCGGCATTTAACACCATCATCCCCCAACAGCTCATCCTTAAACTGGACAGTCTGGGGCTGAACACCTCAATGTGTAACTGGCTGCTAGACTTCCTGACCGGGAGACCACAGACAGTGCGGGTCGGGAGTAACACATCTAGCACCATCACATTGAACACAGGGGCCCCACAAGGATGTGTGCTGAGCCCCCTTCTATTCACCCTGCTAACACACGACTGCACACCATCGTACAGCTCCAACCACTTCATCAAGTTTGCGGACGACACAACAGTGGTGGGTCTCATCAGCAACAACGATGAGACGGACTACAGGAACGAGGTGAGCCGCCTGGCCTTGTGGTGCGGACACAACAATCTCACTCTCAACGTGGAGAAGACAAAGGAGATTGTTGTGGACTTCAGGAAGAAGGATGCCCAACATGCCCCTCTGACCATCAACAGCACCGCAGTGGAGAGAGTAGACAGCACCAAGTTCCTGGGAGTGCACGTCTCAAAGGACCTGTCCTGGAGCAGGAACACTGCAGCACTGGCAAAGAAGGCTCACCAGCGTCTCTACTTTCTCCGCAAGCTGAAAAGGGCTGGAGCTTCAACCCCCATCATGAGCACCTTCTACAGAGGTGCCATAGAAAGTGTCCTGACCAGCTGCATCACTGTGTGGTTTGGTGCATGTACTGCATCCTGCCGCAAGAGCCTCCAGCGCATTGTGAGAGCAGCTGAGAAGATCGTGGGCACCTCCTTGCCCTCACTGCAGGACTTACACAGCAAACGCCTCACTCGGAAAGCCCACTGCATGGCAGGTGATCCCACACACCCACTACACAGCTGCTTCAGACTGCTGCCATCAGGGAGGAGACTGAGGAGTCTCCAGGCTCGAACCAGCAGACTGAGAGACAGCTCTGTTCATCAGGCAGTCAGGATGCTAAACACTCTGCCTGCTCTGCCCCCCCTCCCATTTGAACTGCCTTAACACTAAAACTTTCTCACACATTACCACACAACACAAAGATTTTAACACTGGACTCTGTGTCATCAAACGGGTTATTCACTAAACTCTCGGTCATGTGCTCATACAGTTTGCACTACTTCTCATACTTGCACTAATGTTTGTATTACATCACTGCCTATAATCATAATACTGTTTACATTCTCTGTTTACATTTATTAATACTGTTTACTTTTATTACTACTGCTTACATGTAATTACTACTGTTTACATTTACACTACTCTAATATCTACACCACTGCTGATACATATACAGTGTGCTCTGAACGGTCTTATTTAGGGATGCCCAATGTGCCTTACTGCATATGCCACTTTTTGCCTCTATAACAACATCAACTACTACCTCATACATATACTGTGTACATTAACTCATACGCTGCTTTGCCACTTTGCAAATGTCAATGCTAGAAACCTTTAGTTTATTTTAGTTATACTTTTTATACTCTTTTTTATACTAGTATGCAAAAACTCAGGACAGTATTATGTTCATTAAATGTTTAATGTTTTAGTTTTAGAGTTGGTGTAAATTTTCATACTCTTATACCACTATGCAAAAAACTCAGGACAGTGTTAGTTTTACTATTTTATGCTTATGTCTATTATTATATGTTTCAGTGTTTCAATGTTTAGATGTTTACTGTTGCACCGAGGGACTGAGAGAAACGCAATTTCGGTCCTGTGTATGTCCTGTACAGTACATATTGCAGATCTGACAATAAAGTTGACTTTGACTTTGACTTTAAATTTAAGTGTAATAGCAATATAGCAACAAGTTGCTGTAGCACTTCAGAGGCAGCCTGGAGCTTTTCTTGCAGGAATACTGTATATTAGTATTAATTATGGAAAAATAGTGTAATGTGAAAGTGACGGCAGTGAAAAGTTTATAAAACTAGTTTTTTACTATGACATTTTTTGATTTAGGCTGTTTTAATACACCAGCAATCTACGTTAATTTTAGTCTCATTTTGACTACCTGTAGTTTTTAAGCTCATCAATCCAGTCAGAACTAAACTCTTTGACAATGGTTACGCACTAACATCTGTCTTAAGTGATCTGATTACATCAATACAATGATCAAATCAGGTGTGATAAATACAGGTGGGAATGCTGTCAATAAGTAATAAAGTTGTCTGCATTCACACAGCCTTCAGAGGTGATCTGAAACCCTTCTGCTGAACCTTTTTGTCCCCTTTAGTTTGATCATTTGAGTGCAAATCAGGGACTGTGACTGAGTGGTTAGATCAGTCGTCCTCAATGCGAGAGTTTGGGGTTCGAATCCACCAGCGGTGCCATAAGTGTCCCTGAACCTCTCATTGCCTCCGATGTGTGTCCCATCGGAGTTTGAATGTGATCTAAAGCACTGATTAGTCTTTTTAGAATGATTTGTTCAATTATCTTTGTAGAGATCTACAAAGTAGTAGAGTGATTGATGTATGAATGGGTAAATGAGACAGAGATTGTAGTGTAAAGCACTTTGACTATGTTGATAAGATAGAAAGGCGCTACGTAAGCCAGTCCATTTACTACCTGGATTTTTTTAATATATAAAAAATAAAAATGAAAAAACAATACTCGTCTGCTGATGGGTAATTTACGGCGATTAAACAAGCATCCTTAGGAATATTGTGAAAAGCGTCTTTATTTTTGCTGAACGTTTTCATAAATTGTTCATCAGTATTCTTCCTAATAAAAGTGTCTGATCTTAAATGATATAAGTTATGTAGTTTAATGAGCTTAACAAGATTGCAGTTTAAAGAACTCTGAACCAACTTAACATCAAATTATTATGATTTAGTTGCTTGAATGAACTTTTACAGAAACATCAGCAGACTCGACAAAAAAGAACAACTCAATGTGGCTTTAAGTTTATCTTCATGTTGACCAAGTAACTGAGATCTGATGGCTAAAGTCGTATTTAGAGCTGTCCACTTGTGACGGAACAATGTGGACATTGTTGTGACATCCCAGAACTTGTGACAAACAACGTGGAGGAGTAACGGTTCTACTCTGAGCCTCTCCTGGATAACTGACCTTCTCACCATATCTCTAAGGGAGAGTCCAGCTACCCTGTGGAGCAGGGGTGGGCAATTATTTTTTCCATGGGGCCACATGAGAAATAGAAAATATTGTGGGGGGCCGGGCGAAATGACATAATTATATACTGCATATTAATAGTATTTCTTTATTAAAAGCAGTAAATATCACTGTTTAGACAAACTGGTAAAAGTATTAGTTATGATTAATCAACAAAATAAAAAGCATGAGTGGACATTTTTGAGGGCTAACGTTGTCTTGTGACTTGACAACAATGCAATCATGCACATTGCGCATGTCTTGATTTACATATTGCATCGTTTTGTACGTGAATTTTAAAAAGACATCAAAATTAAAGCAATGCAGTCCGCAAATGAGGTAAAATTAGAAACAATTTTTTTGTTGTAACTCCCCTTACGGGGGCCGGTCAGAGTCAACCAAAGGGCCGCATGTGGCCCTGGGGCCTTACAATGCCCAGGTCTGCGAGGAAACTAATTTCAACCACCTGTATCCTCAATCTTATTCTTTCGGTCATTACCCACAGCTCGTGACCATAGGTGAGGGTAGGAACGTAGACCGACCGGTAAACAGCGAGCTTCGCCTCACAGCTCAGCTCCCTCTTCACCACAACGGACCAGCACAGAGTCCGTAATACTGCAGACGCTGCACCCACCCATATGCCAATCTCATGCTTCATTCTTCCCTCACTTGTGAACAACACTTCGAGAAGCTTGAACTCCTCCACTTGAGGCAGAACCTCGCCCTCGAGCTAAAGAGAGCAATCCACCCATTTCCAGTTGAGGACCATGGCCTCAGATTTGAAGGAGTTGATTCTCATCCCAGCCGCTTCACACTCGGCTGCGAACCTCTCCAGTGAGAGCTGAAGGTCACGGCACGATGACTCCAACAGGACCACATCCTGAGATCACCGAACCGGACTCCCTCCACCCGCTGGCTGCACCGAGAAATTATGTCCACGTAAGTTATGAACAGAATCAGTGACAATGGGCAGCCCTGGCGGAGTCCAGCTCCCACCCTGAAGGAGTCCGACTTACTGCTGGAAATGTGAACCAAACTCTCGTACCGCTTGGATAGGGACTGAACAGCCCGTAACAACCGGCCCCCAATCCCATACTCACAGAGCCATAATGTACCCTGAGGAACACAGTTGAATGCCTACTTCAGGTCCACAAAACACATGTAGACTGGATGGGCAAACTCGCATTACCCCTCAAGAACTCTAGTGAGGGTAAAGAGCTGATCCAGTGTTCCACGGCCAGGACGCAACCCACATTCCTGGATCTGAGGTTCGACCAACGATCAGACTCACTTCTCCAGTACGCCTGAATAGACCTTCACAGGGAGGCCAAGGACAGTGATGCACCTATAATTAGAGCAGTGTTTTTCATGCTTTTTTGAGCCAAGGCTTATGTTACATCCCCACTAAACGCATCAAAACGCTCCCAACGCACCGTGTTTGCTGCTTGTCAACAGATGTCTGTTTCCACCGAACGTGTCTGATGACGCGCAGTGGGAGGAGCGTCTGGCTCCCTTCCCGGTCAGATATGTGTTGTTTTTCTGTGCACCGAGCAGATAAAATCAGCTGTACGTGAGCCTCGTTACTACTTGAGTGGGTTTTCTACGAGCCGAACTGCAGCTCCAAAAGTCTTTGTTGAGATTAAAACGTTTTTTTTTTTTTTATGTTTGGGGTGATCGTACGCTCGAGTGGACAGCAGCAACTTTAAAAATGCCAGGTTTCCTACCGGAGGCTGTTTTCGCCACGGAGGCTCGACGGGGTAAGTTTAAAAAGTCCACAAAAAGTCCCGTCGTCGTTGCGTCATCACATAGCAGAGTCTCTCCCGATTGGTTGCTGCGACGCGGCGAGCAGCAGAAGCAAGAATATTCTTGCTTCTGCTGCTCGCTGGCTCGGCTGCTGCGGACGCGCGCGTGCGTGGAAAGGGACTGCCGGGCGCTGCTGCGCTGCTTGAAATGCTGAAGACGCGCCGCGTCACGCCCCGCTGCTCCAAGATGCGCGGCCACATAGACTTTCAATGTAAAGTGGCTGCTTCGGCTGCGCGAAAAGCATTTGGTGAGAACCCGGCATTAGAGCACCCCCTCCAGTCCCCATTTTTTAAGACGGGAACCACCATCCCAGTCTGCCAATCCAGTGGCACTGCACCTGTAAAAAACCTGAAATATGAACCCATTGGTGCCTGAACTGAGCTAACCCGTGGGCCTAATTTGGCCCCCGAACCACCATATTGATTGTTCACAACTTCTATGCAGGACCCCATGGCAAAAGTTAAGAACAACCCTTTTAAAAATGTATACAGTTTAATGAATGCATAATAATGTACGTCTTGTCATTAAGTCTTGAACTCCTCTGTGTTCAAAAGTATTTTAGAGTCAGATGTGAGGAACTGATCTAATGAGGCTGATAACACCAAACATAAACGGATCACTTCAAAATGTTGTATGGGTTATTAAATATTTAGGTGTACCGTATTTTCTGGTGTATAGGTTGCACCGGTGTATAGGTCGCACCAGCCAATTATCACCAATAGATTGGAAAAATCCCTAGATAGGTCGCACCGGTGTATAGGTCGCACCTACGTTTAGCTCTGCTGCAAATGTCTGCCACAGGAGCGCACAGCAAGGCTTTTAAGAAGATTAACACTTAAAAACAATTATTTGTTTGATAAAAATTATAGCAAATATGTGTCTGAGCTGAACTTTTCCTTAATAAATGAACGTAATTGTGAAATGAGCTGGATTTAAAAATTTGTTTCGCCGAAAGTGATAACAAGCCATACTGTATATAGGTCGCACCGGTGTATAGGTCGCAGGCCTTGAAAAAAAACATAAAAAGGTGCAACCTATACACCGGAAAATACGGTACTCAGTATTCCCACATCTTCTGCATCTTCACTCAGTATTTGTTCTACAAATAGTGATATGTAATGAGATATGCGTTTCTATTGCTCATCAGAAGTTTTCCCACCTTTTTTAGAACCTGAAAATAATCTGATTTATTTTTATGCTCTGATACATTAAATCTTATTAAAAAAAGAGGAAGTAAGGCCCTTTTTACCACAACTTAATTTCAAGCCCATTTTTTATTGCATTGCGCTCATTAAATGCACACTCACTGTTCAATGTGTAACAAACGGAAGTCGAGGAACACGAGGACAGATCCATTTTTGGAGGTCGGAGCAGAGAAATAAACATTCGAATCCAGCAGAAAAATCCACATTGCCTGGAGGAAAGTTGAAAAGCCTCAGGAGTGTGAAAACAAAACAGCTCAAACCCTGAACAAAGCCTTGTTTTTCAGATTTTCAACATTTACAAAGTTCCCTTATATCAGGGCTTTTTTTTTTATTCTTCCAGAAAGAAAATAGTATTAATTAGATTTTCCAATGTCCTGGTAAAACTGGAGTTTTTCTTAAGGATAAATTTAAAAAAGCACCCGTTTTGCTTGGAAAGAGGAAAAACAAAAACAAAAAAAAACAATAAGAACACACTTTATTATTAATTTATATTGCTAATTTTATATGTAATGGGTGAGAAATAAATAAAGATAATGGATCACACTAAAAATATCAGCTAATTTAATAGATTACATTTTAAATAACGATTGGGGGTCCTTTTTAATTCACACTGTGGTGGTCTGAGGAGAAACTCTGTTTATGCTTGTCATGTGGACACAAATGACCTAAAATACAGCATGTCTATGAAATAAATAAAGCAAGAGCAGAAAATGGATTAACAAAGTCTCTGCATTTTTCATATGTAAGATCACTAACTTGTGAAAAATTGATGCAGCCTCAAATAAAAATAA
This sequence comes from Garcialebias charrua, assembly GCA_038048925.1. Classification (NCBI taxonomy): domain Eukaryota; kingdom Metazoa; phylum Chordata; class Actinopteri; order Cyprinodontiformes; family Rivulidae; genus Garcialebias; species Garcialebias charrua. The sequence goes on from JBBPBX010013708.1 coordinate 8,297, forward strand.
AAATAAAATAAAAATAATGGTTCAAAATGCAACAAGTTCACAATTCCAACAATTGTTTGAATTTAGAATTAGTCTTTCGGCACATAAATCTTGTTTAATGCATATTTCAGGCCTTATCATGGAGACGCCTCTGGCCCGTCTCTTATTTGAGGTACGGTAAATCTGTTTGGGCTGCACTGAGTCTGCAGAGTCTCATTTCAGAGGTATTAAAGTTGGCAGCGTCTGCTGTGCTAATCAGATGTCCTGAAATCTGACTCTTGATTAATTCTATCGCTGATCACTCATGTGCAAAACTGTTTGCTAACAAATTAATCTCAGCTTTATGAGGTGTATGCTGCAACCTATGACAATACATCACTTAGGTTCAAATGTCAGATGTTCTGCTGCACTGCCTTAACACAACATAAAATAGGGTCAGGGTAAATCTCATTTATTTATTTATTTATTTTGCAGTTGTCACATTTTAATTAGAATTATAGATTATCTGCCGCACTATACTCCTGGAAAACATTTTTCACATAACTCAGATGTTTGCTCTCTTGATGACACAGAAAACAAGAACAATATTTTTTATTTTTCTCAAGGGTAATTGCTCCTCTCGTGCACTTTTATGATGCATACATCTGACTGACTGAAAATAAAAATACTTAAATGAACACACACTGAAGCATTATGTGTCTTGTAGCCTGTTCACGCACATAATATTCATCCTACCGCCATGTCCTTCTCACAAATCCTGCATTTCACTTGCAGCAGCATGCTCTCAATTCTCGGTGTATGTCTTTTGCACGTGCGTGTGCGTATGTGTGTGTGTTATTGACAGTCAGCAGTGGGGGCAGTGTGTGCTACGTTGTGAGACACTGACAAGCTCTATTTCATGGAGCAAAGGAAGCATTTTGAAGTTTTCTAAATCTCTTTAGGGGTCCAGCTGGGGACTTAGCTTTGGACGCCACTGCCTCTGCTGCAGCTTAAGTCTCTTGCAGAGAAAAACTGGGGTGTAAAGAGGCGCCTCAGCCTCTTTATCTGTAGGCGGGGGGGTGTAGTTTGTTTTCACTTGTCTCTGTTGATGCATGCAGTTTAATTTTTATTATCTGTACAGGGACAAGTTTTAGATATGAAAAAAAATAGCATTTATAGCTTGAGTTAATTAGCTATGCTCATCCCTGGATGCAATAGGCAGATTAAACTATAAGGATGGAACAGAATCAAATGGTAAATGGACTATATAGCGCCTTTCTATATGAAGCCTTCATCCTGCGCCCTGGATCCTTTCCCCTCGTCTCTCATAAAATCCAATCACTCTGCAATAGGCCCACTTATCACTCAAATAATAAATCAGTCTCTTCAATCTGGTCATGTTCCACTGCCTCTAAAAACTGCCATCATTAGGCCTCTTCTGAAAAAATCTAATTTGGATCCAGACATTTTTTCTAATTACCGCCCAATTTCACACCTCCCTTTTCTGTCTAAAGTGCTGGAAAAAGCTGTTGCTGCTCAGCTGCAGGATCACTTACAACAACACTCCCTGTATGAGAAGTTCCAGTCTGGATTCAGGGCAGCTCACAGTACTGAGACTGCACTGCTGAGAGTTACTAATGATGTCCTCTTGGCTGCTGACACTGGTTCTCCCTCCATCCTTGTCCTCCTTGACCTCACTGCAGCCTTCGACACTGTGGACCATAGTATCCTCCTCCACCGTCTTCATGTGGAGGTCGGTCTCTGTGACACCGTCCTGGACTGGTTTAAATCTTTCCTCTCCAATAGGCTGGAATGTGTTAGTCTTGGCAACGCCACGTCCCAGACAGTCTCTGTCTCCTGTGGTGTCCCTCAGGGGTCGGTTCTGGGGCCCCTGTTGTTTTCCCTTTACATGCTGCCTTTAGGTCAAATTATTAATCAGTTCAACATTTCTTTTCACTGTTATGCCGACGATACACAGCTTTACATCAGGACTGGAGCATCCTCATCTTCCACCTTGTCATCTCCATCTTCACTCACTGCCCTCTCTGCCTGCCTGGAGGCAATTAGGGCATGGATGAATCAGAACTTTCTTCAATTAAACTGCTCCAAGACCGAGGCCATACTGATTGGCACCCCTCACCAGGTACAGACATCTACTATAACAACACTTTCCTTTTCTGGACAAGACATCCCCCTCTCCACCTCTGTTACTAATCTTGGAATAAAAATGGACTCCAATCTTACATTTGAAAATCACATTAAGCTTCTGTTTAAAACTTGCTTCTTCCATCTTCGAAACATCTCTAGACTTCGCCCATCCCTAACTTTTTCCGATGCTGAGAAGCTCGTCCATGCTTTTGTCTCCTCCAGGCTCGACTACTGCAACTCCCTGTTTATTGGAATCCCTGGCAAAAACCTTCAGAAACTTCAGTATATTCAAAACAGTGCAGCAAGGATCTTGTTGCGAGTTCGTAAATTTGAACATATTACGCCCATTCTTCATAACCTTCATTGGCTTCCTGTCGCCTACAGAATTCAGTACAAAACTGCTCTCATTACACATCAATGCTTACATGGAGCTTCACCAGATTATCTGAAGGATATTCTTATTCCACACTCATCCACCCGGTCGCTGCGGTCACAGAACAGTAATCTCCTTCACATTCCGAGAACCAAATTAAGGACCATGGGAGACCGGGCTTTCAGTGTGGCTGCCCCCCGCCTGTGGAACTCTCTTCCTGACTGTCTGAGGGTCCCACAGTCTGTGGTTGACTTTAAGAGCGGCTTGAAGACCTTTCTTTTCAACCGAGCATACTCTGCCTCCTCATGATTCTACTTTTGATCTTAGTTGATACTGTTATTGATTTTACTTGTTTTATTACTTGTTTTATTGACATTTAATTTCTGTTGCACCTTGTAGCACTTTGAGATTTTCATTAATGAAAAGTGCGTTATAAATTGAATTCATTATTATTATTATTATTATTTCTATCTTATCGAGACACTCAAAGCGCTTTACACTACAATCTGTGTCCTCATTTACCCATTCATACAGAACTCTACTACAAAGTAGATCTCTACAAAGATAATTGAACAAATCATTTAAAGAGACTAATCAGTGGTTTAGATCACATTCATACACCAATGGGACACACATCGAAGGCAATAAGGGGTTCAGTGTCTTGCCAAGAGACACTTGGACATGTGTTTGCTGGTGGATTTGAACCCCCAACTCTTGCATTGGAGGACGACTGCTCTAACCACTCAGCCACAGCCGCCCATCAATCATATTTATTAAACTGAATAATCACGAGGATCAGAAAACCTTCTCTCCCTTTTTTTTTTTAAAGAGGCATACTCCCCATCATCCTTCTGCTAACCCCGGTCTTTCTTCCAACCCCCTCCCCACCTTTGGATGCCTTATCTTTTATTCTAAGGGCGTCGCAGGAGCAAAGGCGAACTGACAGAGTTCCAATTGTGTGGTTGTTAGACATGGCAGGGTCGCTGTGGGCTTAACTGCAGGCTGGAAAACTTCATCTGCTCCTCCTCCACCTCCTTTCCTGCCTCCTTCCTTCACGGCTCTCGCCTTCCCCTTTGGTGGCCCTGCAACTCCAATCACTCTGTTCTTATTACAGACATGCACAAACACACACACACACACACACAGTGGCTTTTTGTTCTTCCCATTAACGGAGCACATCTCTTGCTTCCGAGGACCATTCGCTCAATTCAGCCTTTTTCTCCTGACTTACTGTATGTTCTCTCTATCTCTGCTAAATCTTGCTCTGTCGTGGATATCTGTTTCCATCTCTCACCTTTCCTCGTCCTCCTTCCCTCACTTTCTTCTTCCAACCCATGCAGCCACAGGCACAAATTGGCACCCAGCTGATCTAAATGTGCACAGGGCTGAGAGCCAGATGGCACAGGCAGAGGGATAGACGGAGCGAAGGATGGCTACTACTGAGAGACGGAGCGTCTGAGGTGACGTGTGGCACAGGAGCTAACTTTGTCCACAAATAATCTATTAGAGCTCGGGGGCCTGGCAAAGCTTTTGGTGAGGAGGAGCTCAAGGTTATGTGTGGCAGATGAAGTAAAGATGCTGCGGGGAGTTTCTGTCAGCTGTTACGAGGCAAATATGTTGTTAAATTCACAACTTGTTCTTGTTGTCTTATTGATCTGAGCAACGCAATGAGCTAAAGTTTGGTTTGTTCTTCCAAAACTGACACATTCACACCAAATGGATCTTATTTTTGGTGTTTTATTTTTCCCAAGTTAGCCACACTACCATGACATAAACAAAAGTCACGGGTAAAAAAAGATACCCAAACTACCTGATATCAACATTATTCTTCCAAAGACTTCCACAAACTTGTCATTTAGAAGCACATGTTCCAATAAAACAATCATAGACTAGATGGCTTCTTGCAGTGGTGTAGATTTGGGCTCCGGTTAAACGAACAAAAACACGGTCTCTATATCTAGCTCTAAAATGCAACATCAAAGTTTAGGTTTACTGCAAAACAGAACTTTACAAGAGGTTGAAGGTCAATTAACAAATCATTACAACAGCCCACATTTAACACATAACAACATCCAGTGTTTGCACCACTTTCACAATAATGTTCTAAGATGGTGTAGTGGCAGGGCTTCCGACTTGGGACCTGAAGGACGCGAGTTCGCGCCCCGGCCACTACACACCTTGGGGTGTCTATGAGTGCACACCTAATTCTCCAGCTCCCCGGGCGCTTTCTATGGCTGCTCACTGCACCACCTGGTGGTGGTTGGGTTAAATGCAGAGACGAATTTCGTCTGTGTATGGGAAACATACACAGATGACAAAAAAGGACATTATTATTATTATTATTATTATATTTTTTACCCTGGCAGCATAGTGGCTCAGTTGAGCAGTTGCCTCGAAAAGGTCACCGGGTCAAATCCCGATCTTTCTGGGTGGAGTTTGCATGTTCTCTCCATGCATGTGTGGGCTTTCTCCAGGTACTCCAGTTTAGAGCCGTCATTTCTAACCCGGGCCTGAAGCCCTGCCCAACCCGACCTGAATTTTGGCCGGGCCAGGCCATAATAATGTGTTGGATGGGCGGGCCGGGCCGGTGTCGGGCTTTGATTGCATCAGCAGGTGATCAAATTATCTGGCAACATGGCTTGCGATACAGTCTAATTATATGGCAACATGGCTTGCTACACATCCAATTATATGGCAACGTGGCTTGCCATACAACCAATATGGCTTGACATACAACCAATATGGCTTGACATACAACCAATATGGCTTGACATATTAAGCTTGCCACACTTTCACCAGCCACATGCAGCTATTTGATTGCACGGTGACCCGCCTTGAAAGAGGTCAAATAAAGTTCAGTTAAGCTTCAGATGGGACTACCGGTACTGCCAGGCAGAGATCCATCATCCAAATGGACTTTCAGCCGTTGCACTCAGCAGACGCACGCAGCCGACGACACAAACAGTTGAAATCCCAAAGCAGATATGTCAAAGCAGGGTCCGTGTCTGAATAATGCAGAATGCAGGTGGAAGCAGGGATTTATTGCACTTTGACAGGCATGAAAGGACAAACGCCCCTTCAACTCCGATCTTCTGCCCCTTTTATTCAGCCGACAGCTGACTGTTAACAACTATATAAGCGGTCAAAGCTTAATTAGAAATGGGGGGGGGGGGTGTTCGGACCTGTAATTATAGTTAATTCATCCTGTCGGGGGTTCGTAAATGATGGCTACAGGCTGGGGCCGGGTCAGCTTTTTTGGGCCTGAATGCAACTCTACTCCAGTTTCCTCACAGATCAAAAACATGTGTGTTAGTCTGACTGGTAACTCTAAATTGTCCCTAGGTGAGAGTGAGAGAGTGAATGGTTGTTTGTCTCGTTTGTCTCTATGTGTCCCTTTGATGGACTGGAGACCTGTCCAGGGTGTCCCTCGTCTCTCACACAGTGACTGCTGGATATGGACTCCAGTGACCCCCGTGACCCAAAAAGGAAAAAGCAGGTAAAAGATAATGAATGAATTAATGGATTTTTTAATCCTTTAATTTAAAGAACAAACAATACTCTATATATAAATAAATAATGTAAATAAAAAATAAAAAATAAAAAATAATATATATATATATATCTCCATCCATCCATCCATTTTCTTCCGCTTATCCGGGGTCGGGTCGCGGGGGTAGCAGCCTAAGTAGGGAGGCCCAGACTTCCCTCTCCCCAGCCACTTGGAGCAGCTCCTCCGGGGGAATCCCAAGGCGTTCCCAGGCCAGCCGAGAAACATAGTCCCTCCAGCGTGTCCTGGGTCTTCCTCTGGGTCTCCTCCCAGTGGGACATGCCCGGAACACCTCACCAGGGAGGCGTCCAGGAGGCATCCTAACCAGATGCCCGAGCCACCTCAACTGGCTCCTCTCCATGTGGATAAGCAGCGGCTCTACTCTGAGCAAGGGCGTAACTTTAGGTCTAACATTGGGGGGTTATGCTCTCTACCTATTTATTTATCGAATAAATAACTTTTTTTAATGATTCAGGATATTTTAGGGTTAAAATATATTGTAATGCTTTTACTGTGATTTACTTAACTTTCCTGTTTTCTCTGTATTTATTCTGCTCCTTTTTTGTTCCACATAGGTTCAACAAGTAAGAAAAAACTCACAATTTTTCTGCATTTTTTTCAGCCATAACACATATTTTACATTTTTAAGATTTATTATATAACATACCTCAATTTCACAATTTTCAAAGAGTGTGTATTTACCTGGTTCACTACAGTTTAACTAGGAAAAATTACAACAAATGATTCAAATACAGCCATAATATGACAAGAGCAGAGTAAAACCATGCATCATACCTGTCAAGTTTTGGATTAAAAATAAGGGAAATTTTCTGCCGGGTACGCCGAGCCATCCCACTAGCCCAGGGATCTGCAACCTTTATGATCAAAAGAGCCATTTCTGCCCCTTTGTTCACTAAATTAAACGTTTCCGGAGCCACAATACCTGCTACAACTGGGATTCTCAACTGGTGGCCCACAGACCACTTTAAGTTTGTTAGAGGACAATTTTCTGACCGGTAGTTTTCTGGCCATTGTAAAGCTGAAAATATCTAATGATTTGTTGATATTTTTACATTTTAAGACTAAAAAAGACCAGATTATCATAAAGAAGGAAAAATAATGTGATCTTTCCCAATTAAAAAATAAAATAATGAACTATGCAGGTCTAGGTAAATTATTTTAATTGTGGAAAAATTAAATATCCTACTTCGAATAAATAAAGTTAACTTATGTTTTACTCCTTCTATTAGTTCTAGTATTCACACATTTGCAAAGGAAATGACAGGAAAAACTGCTAAAACTAGCCCTTTTTGTTGTTATAAGAACAAATAAAATTCAGTTTAAAGTTAGTTTTGATCAAAGCTTGGAAGAGCCACTGCTGAGGGACCAAAGAGCCGCATGTGGCTCCAGAGCCGCAGGTTGCAGACCCCTGCACTAGCCCAACCAAAGTCCAGGACCCCTTACATTTTAAGACAGGTTTACAAGAAATCTAAAATAACTACCTAAAAGTCTCTTTCAAACCAGTTATGTGATCACAATCTGATAGGCCTACCTTTGTGCTTGACAGATTTTTCATGCTGATGGACATCGTTCCTTCCCCCATGAGAGACACTAAAGTCGCAGTTACAAATCTTAAAAAACGCGTAATTGTGCCCCACCCTACTCTTCTTTAGGAAAGTAAATTCGCTGTCCCATTTTTCAAGATATTTACACTAAGTCATAACTTTTTTGGCAGGGACGCCTTCTCTCTCATTACATTCATCCATCTCTGTGTTTTTCCGGGTTTGTTCCCGTTGCCAACACTAACATCGCGAGAACTGCCACCGAGGCTACTGCAGGTGGCAGTTCTCGCGAGGCTAGTGACAAAGGCACTGGAATGTTTTTTTTTATTTTTATAATATTATAATACGGGAGATTTCCGGGAAAATAATAATTTGGGATGACGACGGGAAAGAGGGGTACAATACGGTAGTTTCCTGGCCAAAACGGGAGACTTGACAGATATGCCCTGCATGTCATCTTCAGCAATTATGCTTAAATGTTCACTTGTAGGCAGTTTCAAGGTGATTACCGTAATACCCCCAAAACAGCCAAAAGGCACACTTGTTTTCTTTCAAACACCTTTTGAATTTTTCTGATAGCCCAAACCGTTGCAGAGTTACGGTAATGCAAAGTTAGCGTGTGGAAAACGTGTCCCCGGCTGCTGCTGGAGGGGGGAGGAGGAGGGGGAGGCTAAGAACCGAACGGTAGCTTTTAGGCAGAGAGAGAGCAGTCTCAGCTGAAACGCGTTCCTCCTCCGTGCGCACCTCCAGTTAATCCGGGAGCTTGAAATGATGCCATTTTATTGGGGGGGTTATATTGACTGGATCCAATTATTGAGGGGGTTATATCCCCCCCATCCCCCATGTAAATTACGCCTATGACTCTGAGTCCCTCCCGGATGACTGAGCTTCTCACCCTATCTCTAAGGGAGAGTCCAGACACCCTGCGGCGAAAACTCATTTCAGCCGCTTGTATCCGAGATCTCATTCTTTCGGTCACAACCCAAAGCTCATGACCATAGATGAGGGTGGGAACGTAGATCAATTGGTAAATTGAGAGCTTTGCCTTTTGACTCAGCTCTCTCTTCACCACGACAGACCGGTACAAGCACCTATCCGCCTATCGATCTCACACTCCAGTTTTCCCTCATTCGTGAACAAGACCCCGAGATACTTAAACTCCTCCACTTGGGGCAGGACCTCCTCCCCGACCCGGAGAGGGCACGCTACCCTTTTCCGGCTCAAGACCATGGCCTCGGATTTGGAGGAATTGATCCTCATCCCAGCCGCATCACACTCGGCTGCAAACCGCTCGAGTGAAAGCCGTAGATCACGATCTGATGAAGCCAATAGGACGATATCATCTGCAAAAAACAGAAGTGATTCTAAGGCCACCAAAACGGATCCTCTCAACACCTTGGCTGCGCCTAGAAATTCTGTCCATAAAAGTTATGAACAGAATCGGTGACAAAGGGCAACCATGGCGGAGTCCAACTCTCACCGGAACTCCATAACTTCCGAGGCTACTTAGTGTCGCGCTCCTGCCACGTGGCCCCCCCTGGTGGGTGTTCCCTTGCCTGCGGGCGTGCTTGGGGCCCTCACTATCTGGGGTTGGGCGCTTGGGCGTTTGTCGGCACGGCCTGGTGGCTGCTTGGTGGGGCTCGTGCCCTCTGGTCCGGTCGGGTCTGGGCCTGAGGGGTGGGCGTCCCCGGTGCCCGAGCCTCGGTGACCGGCCCTGGGGCTACGTCGGTGCAGCGGGCTCCGGCGGGGGCCTGTGAATTTGTCGCGGGCGACACCGGGGGGTCATTGTATGTGGTCGCTGGTAGGGGTTCGTCCGGTTCTTCCCCTTGGTAGGATCTGGGGAGTGGGCTAGTGGCTCGTCCTGTTCGGGCAGTCCTGGGGACTCTGGGCTCGGGGTCCTTCCTGGGGTCTTGGGCTTTGATCGCTCCTTCGTCTGCCTCGGGCTTTGGGGGGACGGATCTCTGATGCTTCACAGTCGCTACTAAATGTTCTATTGGAGGAACCTTATACACTTATGCATGCTCACAACCACACACAAATGGATGCAGGGATGTATATATAGATATATGCAGATATGTAGATGGGTATATAAATGAATATAAAAGTATATGTATGTATACTACTGTATATATATATTTGTAGATATGTAGATGGGTATATATATAAATGAATATAAAAGTATATGTATGTATACTACTGTATATATATATTTGTAGATATGTAGATATATATAAATGAATATAAAAGTATATGTATGTTATATATATATTTGTAGATATGGGTATGTGTATTTATAGAATTCTACTGCAAGCTCATGAATATTATTAGTCTTTATGCATGTATGTTCCATTGTTGTGTTCTGTCATGTGCTTTGCAGGATTGTGGACGGAGGTTGGGTGTGTTTGCCTTGTGCTCTTTTGGTTGATAATTGTTGATTTGTTGTCTTACTTTCTCTTTTCTTTCTTTCTCTCTTAAAAAAAAAATATTGGAGTGAGAGGATGGCTAAAAGGTGTGAAGGGAGGCCATCTATAAATGGAAAAAAAAAAAAAAAATTCTGTCCATAAAAGTTATGAACAGAATCGGTGACAAAGGGCAACCTTGGCAGAGTCCAACTCTCACTGGAAACGAGCCTGACTTACTGCCGGCAATGCGGACCAAGCTC
>JBBPBX010013708.1:29270-41678 GCA_038048925.1 Garcialebias charrua
TTAGAGAAGTCAAGGTCAAGATCTTCATGTAGTCATTATGAGTTGCAATACAGTATAGACTTATTGAAAGAAAACTACAAAATGGCGGCGCCTGTCCCAAGAACAGTATGTTATTTTTTTGTTAACTTTTTACTGTACAGTATCCCATACTGTACAGTGTACTGTGTCATAAGCTCTCAGAAATCGGTTTCTCTGATCACACAATCAGTTGGTTTTCTAACTATTTTTCCAATCGGAGGCAATGTGTTCGACATAACGGTACTTCTTCCAGCTATTTAACAGTTAAAAATGGTGTGCCACAAGGCTCAGTTTTAGGACCAACCCTCTTTACAATCTACATAGCTAATGTAGGTCAGAGCATCCCTGATGCATTCTTACATTTCTATGCTGATGATACAGTTGTTTATTGCCAAGCTAAAACAGTAGCTAAAGCTTTCCAGTTACTGCAATCCGCTTTTGACATCATCCAGTCAGATTTGTTCTGTCTCAAACTTGTCCTAAATGCTGATAAAACAAAAGGGATGTTTTTTTCAAGTTGGAAGTCGGTCCCAGCAGATCTTCCTCTGATTTCATCATCAAATGGTGTCCCTATTGAGTTTGTTGACTCATATACCGGTAAATACTTGGGTATCATGGTCGATTCACATCTCTCTTTTAAACTCCACATGGAAAACCTAGTGAAGAAACTGAAAGTAAAACTGGGTTTCTTTTTCAGAAATAGATCATGTCTAACACTGAATGCTAGGAAACGCCTTGTATCTGTGACTTTCCTTCCCTCCATTGATTACGGTGACATTCTCTACATGAATGCTCCTACAAGCACCCTGCGGATGTTGGATGTTGTCTATCATGGTGCACTAAGATTCATAACTGGTTGTGATTATCGTACCCACCACTGCACCCTGTATTCACTGGTTAACTGGACATCATTAACCTCACGCAGACTCTTCCACTGGTACATTTTCATCTTTAAATCACTTCTTGGTCTGCTGCCCTCATACATCTCCTCCTACATGTCTTTGCGTGAGTGCAGCTACAGTGTGCGCTCTCAGGACATGATTACCTGCAGTGTTCCGTCAGTGAGGACTGAACTTGGAAAAAGGGCCTTCTCCTACTCTGCTCCTGCTTCATGGAATATCTTACAAAAAGATCTGAAGCTCTCGGCCCTGACCTCTCTAAATGATTTTCAGAATCTGTTGGAATCCTGGCAAAAACCAATGCAGATTTGTTCCTGTTTTTGATTTTGTACATCTACCTTATAATGTTTGCTAGTTTTTGCTACTTTTTCTTTTTCTTTTGTCTATTGTTTAATGTACTTGTACCATTGCTGTTCATCATTCTTTAGTTTGTAGCAGGTCGCTTTCGTAAATGAGCCCTCGAAGCTCAATAAGATTTACCTGACTAAATAAAGGTTGAATGAATACTGTCCCAATCACATGAGTAATATTAAAGTTGTCCATCATGAGTTGTGTACATTTTTTTCCCGTGTTCAATTTTTTCCCGTGTTCAATTTTACTTTGAAAAACTGCGAAAAAGCAAGTTTGCAAAAGTTGAACCGTGAAGTAGCGAGGGTCTACTGTACACGACCGCATCACACAGTGAGCTGTCACTGAGCAACCAACAGGATATCATCAGGCCCAATCATCTGTGACCTCACAGAGCTCACTTTACAAGACTGAAGGTTTGAACCTGAAAACATCCACATTACACTTTGTCAGCTGTTTTCTGCTTCACAGTGAAGCGAACCTCAGTTCTGTGTTTAACTGGGTGAATATGATGCAACAAAATGCTGCTCAGGCTGTTGTGTGAGATGAAACGTGACACAAAACACATCATAGCTTACAGTGACCACAGCGGGTCCAAACAATCAGAACAAACGTTAAAGAGAATCTCACCGCACGCTGTTCCTGGTAATCCACTCAGATGAATAAAACCCTAACAAAACTGACTTTATGGAGAAGAATTCTGATGAATGGTTTGTAAAAGAACATTTGGCACATAAAAATTAATTTTGAATGATCTAAGATAGGTGGCAGTTGGTATAGAGCTGCTGCCTTTCAGCGCGAAGGTCGGCGGTTCAAATCCCAGCCGGGGGGCTTTCTGGGAAAAGTTTGCATGTTAACTCTGTGCATGCGTTTCCTTTGGTACTCCGGTTTCCTCTGTCAGACCAAAAACATGCATGTTAGGCTGATCGGTAACTCTAAATTAGCCCTAGGTTTGAGTGAAAAGATGAACGTTTGTCTCTATGTGTCCCTGTGATGGACTGGAGACCTGTCCAGGGTGCCTTCCACCTCTTGGACAGTGACTGCTGGATATGGGCGCCAGTGACCCCCGTGATCCAAAAAGGAAGAAGCAGGTAAGAAGATGGATGAAGCTAAGATGTCCAGTAACTCTGCTGCTTATGTGAGGTCACATCACTTTAGGGCCTTCATTGAGGATCAGGAAGATTTCAGTCAAACTACCAAATAAAAAGGGTCAAGAGCACCTCTGAAGGTGGTCTGAGTGAAAACATTTTCAAACACCATTCATACCTGTAATTAGTACGACCTGACTTCTTATACAATCTCTAAAAATGCGCTGAAGAACCAGGGGCCTCATGTATCAAAGACTTGCGTGGATTTCTTACTGAAAAGTGACGTACGGTCAAATCCAGAAAAGTGTCTACGCACAAAAAAATCCAGATTTATCAAGCTGTGCATACACCGGAATCCACGCACATTCCTTTTGTACATCACAATGAACGTGGAACTGAGCGCACGTCAGACACCTCCCCTGACACGCCTTCATTTACATATGTTAAACAGATGCAAATTACTTCCTGCATGTGTGAAGGACATGTTTGTTTGATCCCTGCGCGATCAGAAATCATTTCTAGATTCAGGAAAACAATGGATGTAATATAATATGAGTGAGGACAAACATCCCGAGTAAGAATAGTAATAAACTGTGTTCATCACGCAAAGAACGAGTGATTGTGTGCCTGCGCGCACGCTGCTGTCAGGTGCGCCACCGGCTCATTCATTCATTCTGAGTGAAAATATTAACTTTGCGCACGAGTTAATTACCATAATTACTGTAAACACAGAGGAACTTACTTGGATGTTTGCTAGAACATAGATCTTCGTTTATTTAATAGATGATATGAAGAAACGAGTCTCTGCGTCTCAGTGGAGACTTTTCATGACATGACGTGATGTTGGAGTCTCCAAAGCGCGCGCTGCAGCCTTGTGCGCAATCTGTTTGTCTGTGAAGCTTTTACTCCCATACAAGTTATAAATGGTGTACTTTCACGTGTCATTTTGGAGACATCTACAATAAACACAGATAATGACACACCTCCACTGCCGTGGCGAGGGTGCACGCGCGCTCAAAGCGCGACCATAACTCAGCCTTTGGGATCATATGGATGAGACCATTCCATTGGACATGAATCGGCTTTGTGTGGACTGGACTGGCACAGCCCTGATCGACCTGCCAGCTCCCTCTAAGCTCCTGTGGAACCCCAGTTTCTGCACGTGCACGCGTGATGCGCGGCCCCTGTGTTGCGCCAGTGCGCATGCAGTGCCAAACTGAAAAATGATTATTTCTGAAAACGGCTGATAAGCCATATCCTAGATCAGAAAATTATATCTGTTTATAAATAAATGCTCTGCGTGTTACACTATCTATATCCTCCAGTAAGGCTGAATGTATCCGTTCCTGTTACATTTATTTTTTGCACAACTTTGCGCGTCCATGTGGATGTACTTGTTAATCGTGTGTTTGGTGGGAATATTAATCATTTTCACATCATGAACAGTTAATAGTAATAATAATAATAATAATAACAATAATAATGAATTCAATTTATAACGCACCTTTCATTAATGGAAATCTCAAAGTGCTACAAAGTGCAACAGAATTAAATGTCGATAAAACAAATAATAAAACAGTTAAAATCAACAACAGTATCAACTAAGATCAAAAGTAGAATCATGAGGAGGAAGAGTATGCTCGGTTAAAAAGAAAGGTCTTCAAGCCGCTCTTAAAGTCAACCACAGACTGTGGGGCTTCAGTTTCTCAGAAGCACCTGTAAGTGTCGCCAAAGGAACAAGAACCACAGAAACGTGCGTACGCAAGCAGGGGAGCTGGCGTGGAAATGTACGTGGATGCGCAGATATTCACGTTCATTTCAGTTTTGATACATACGGGGTTTTGCGTGGAAAGTGACGTGCACAATGTTTTTGTGCGCACGCACGGTTGATACATGAGGCCCCTGTCTGAACAGGCCTCCATGATCTCAAAGCCTAAAAAGCGCACCTAGAAATGGCATGTTGGGCTTTCTTATTTATGATTTTTAAAAGATTTATTTTTATGCAGGCATGTTGAACTGTGTAAAGATACAACAACGTTAAGTCAAGTCATCTGGACGGTTCTTTTTTTGTTGTTGAAATGTGTCGTCTTTCATCCAAAGGACTTCATCAGTTCAAGGAGCCACAACAAACTCAGCCCCATAAGTGGCTTACTCACATAGTGGACCAACCAGTCCTTTGAAGTCCTTTGGATGAAGGATTTATTTTTATTTTATTTATAAATTTGTTCATTTTAAAATACAATACAAAACATACTAACATACAACATATAAAAATAAAAGGTAGAAAGAATAAAAAAAATCTTATTATATCTGCCTCTTTTTTCAAGCTCAAACAATAATAATCTTCAAGTAACAGACCAAAATGAATAACTCTTTCTAATTTTTCTAACTAACAATACACATTACTTCATCTTTTTTAACAATTCAGTTTTGATCATTTTCTTAAATGTGCATATTGACTTGGCATTTCTAACATCACTCTCCAAACCATTCCACAATCCAATTCCCTGGATTGAGGTAGACCGACCCTTCAAACTAGTTCTGAGTTTTGGTTTTACAAATATCTCTGTCCCTTTAAAGGGGACCTCAGATGTATTTTTTAAATTTTTATGGTATTTCTGTGGGATATCCAGACCCTATTCCTTCAATTTAATGCACAAAATAATTATTAGATAATCAATTATACCCTTTTTAATTCTGCCATTTTTAACTTTCGTTTTGAACGACCGGTTTCTTGAAGTCCACGCCCTTCAACGATCTGTTTACGCCCTCTGTAACAGCCAGTATCTGTAATGTGTTGTTGTTTTAAAATTAGCTCTTTTTTTATTACTCATTTGACTTACTGTTAGTGCTAGCTTAAGATAACTTACCGAAACTCGTCTGAGCGCGCCGCCATGAGCTGCTCCTTTTAGCATGAGACCTGCCGAATCCGAAGCTAATGTTAGCTTGTTCCTCTTCCGGTGTTCGCCAGCTCCGCTCGTTGCACGCGGAGATTTTGGGAGTTATCGCTGTTCCAGTCAAGACAACACAAAGTTCACCAAGTGTCTCCCGTAAATTAATCCGTAAGGAGAAGGTCCTCGCTGCTGCGAGGCTGCTGCAAGGCTGCAACGAGGCTGTACAATTGAAGCTCCGCTCCATCCGCCAGAAGCAGTGTCCCGTTGCCGCCGGTCCCTATGCCGGGAGTCCGCTCGTTTAATTTTTGCCGGCTGCGCGTTGGGAGCGATCGCAAATACACTAAAAATTGAACTAAAACATAAAAATAACAATTATACTTTATTTATAAAGCCATTTAAAAAAAACACAGCTGCAACAAAGTGCTGTACACATGAAATTAAGAACATATAAACAAAAGATGAGATGAAATCATGAAAAACAACAGTCATGTGTTTAATACAGAAGTGGGTTGAGCCTAACCAGGGGTTGCTAGGTGAGGGGCTGGACTCAGGTTTGAGGTGATTGGCTACGGCTTGTGACGTCAATAACTGCAGGAAGTGTGAATCCAGGTGTATTTATCAAAAATAAATAAATCTACTTAGAGTAAATAAACCACTGGGTGCATTTTTTTGGCACAAGGACTGTTTTTTTATGAAGTAAATACCCAAAGTTGAGTAAAAAAAACATTAAAAAGTGAATTTTGCATCTGTGGTCCCCTTTAAGATTATAGCTACTTTGTTTTTTTAACAAAAAAATTTAAACAGAATGACTAAATGTTTGAAGGATGAAACATTTCACCAAAAAAAGAAATTGTCCAGATGATCTGACAGAACTTTGTTGGATTTTTTTTAAACCTGGATTATTGAGCATGAACTTTGATGTGTAAAAGATAGATACTTTCCTGATAAACTGCGAGCCAACAGATAATAAGAGGAGGGAAAACTCTTCGAGTAGCAAAAAAATTTGAATAAATCCATCCATCCATTATCTTTTACCCGCTTCTTCCATTTTGAGTCACGGGGGTCGCCGGTGCCCATGTCCAGCAATCACAGTGCGAGGGGCGGGGTACACCCTGGACGGGTCGCAAGCCCATCACAGGGCCACATAGAGACAAACAATCATTCATGCTCTCACTCACACCTGGAGACAATTTAGAGTTACCAATCAGTCTAACATGCATGTTTTTGGTCTGTGGGAGGAAACCGGAGAAGGAAACCCATGCACGGAGAGAACATGCAAACTCCACCCAGAAAGGACCCCGGACCGGGATTTGAACCGGCAACCTTCTCGCTGAGAGGCAGCAGCTCTACCAGCTGTGCCACCATGCTGCCCGTTGAAGAAATCACACAGAAATTATCAGAGAAAACAAATTTATTTTATAAAATAATAGAAATGCACAAAATTTTCAACTTAAACACGTTTTCTCCTCCATTCTAACCAAGCTGTTGTGTTGCCGTGGCTGAACCAGACAACAAATTAAAAACAACACCATGATCTCACAATGAGACGACACAACGGTATGTGTTGTCAAACAAGGTGATGAAATAAAGGTGTTGATGTAGAGACACGTCCTGCAACTTATTCCACCACCACCTGCAGACAGTCATCTAATCTAACTCGTTCATAAACAAAACTGAAAGTTATGCACCATAACTCATGTTCCCTGAAGGAAGGGAACGAGGTGCAACATATCACTATGGGAAATTGCACCTGCGCAGTTTACCTGAAGGAATACAATCACGCCTTTACGGCAGGGGCGTCAGCGTCGCGCCAGAGGCCCCGCCCTCTGGGTACTTAAGCTGCTGACGCCCATCCATCGATCTCCAGAATGCACTTCACCGCGCTTTCAGCATTGAAAGGGTCAGGTATGTTGCACGTCATTCCCTTCCTTCAGGGAACATGAGTTATGGTGCATAACTTTCAGTTCCCTTATCAGTCTTGTCACTCTGTTCAACATATCACTATGGGAGCGTAATTCATTCACGCCCTTGAAATGCTCAGCAAAATGCATCGTAGTGTGAACGTCTGCCTTTATTCAATAGGCATCTCAAGGCCGCTTTCTACTGTGTGTTAGAAAGGACAGCCTGAGTGACATCACACGCAGTAACATCCAAACTGTAATGCTTTGCAAACGTGTTCATTGAGCTCCAGTTCACAGCAGCACAGATGTCTGCAACTGGTACACCCTTGAACAGTGACCACGAGGTAGCCAAGCCCCGAGTGTAGTGGGTACTCCAGAGGGCACTTGTTGACCTTTGCTACTGTACGCCCTTTTAATGGCCTCAGTCACCCAGTGTGAGAGGCGCTGTTTTGATAGGGCCTTACCCGTAGCTGGTGAAGCAAAGCACACAAACAGTTGATTTGTTTTTCTCTATTCGGATGTTCTCTGCATGTAAGTGCTTAAAGCTCTCACGGGGCAGAGAGCCTTCAGCCTTTTCTGTTCCTGAGTGAGGATAGGAGCAGGTGGAAAAGAAGAGAGTTCAAAGTCCAGACTTCTGGGGTTTAAAGTCAAAACTTTGGGAATATATGCAGGATTAGGCCTTAGGGTGACCTTTGACCCGTCAGGGGCAAACCTGGTGCACATTGGATGTACGGACAAAGCGTGGAGGTCATCCACATGTTTTGCCGAGCAAAGAGCCAGGAGAAGAGCGGTCTTATAAGATAATAAATCTATCTTAATGCCGCTCAGTGGTTCGGATGGGGGATCACAGAGAGCCCCCAAGACCATGCTAAGATCCCATCCAGGGGTCACAATCTTGCTGGGGGGCCTCCTCCTTAGCACGCCCTTCATAAATCTTATTATGAGCGGATGCGCCAGGCGTCCTGCTTCCTCAGCCCTCGTGACAAGCTGAAATTGCAGATAGTAACACCTTAATCATTGAGAAAGAGCGACCTTTCTCCAGCAAGTCCTGAAGAAAGGTGAGGAGCTGGGTCAAGTCACATGAATAAGAAATATTTCTTTCTGTGCACCAAGCTTCAAAAATATGCCATTTCCGGGCATAGAGAGACTGTGTTGACACAACACGTGCATTTTGAATGGTTTTCACCCCGTTCTCTGGCAGGCCTGAGGCCATCAGTCTGTTCTTCTCCGCCACCAAGTTAAAATTAGCCGCAGTTCTCAGCCTAATTGGCGAAACTGTTCCTTCTGGTGACGTAGAAGGTCCCTGGAGAGGAGCAGGTGGTGGAACCAGCTCTCTCTCAGAAACCCTGATTTCAGTGGTCCTTTGAAGGTCAACCAGGTTAGGAAGAGGACCTTCCCGCAGACGTACCTCCATACTACTCTGACCGAGAGTGTTTGGAGGCAGAGACAATCTGCTGTCATTATTAGATAAAAGCTGAACAGAGTGTCTATTTTTCCTCTTTTTGTTGGGTGTCGTGGGTCAGGGGGCATGCACGTTTTGTAAACGAGCAGATCTGCTGACTCCAGCCCATCCAAAAAGGAGTCTGTTTGGTTAACAACCTCCTTTTTATTTACTCCAATAAAAATAAAAAGTAAAATAACTTTGTACTAGGTGGGAAGCGAACCCCCTTCCCCCAGGTCAAGATAAAATGTAATGTAATAACAGTGTGCGATCTCTCTGAGCCACAGCAGCAGACTGGATTTTTAGGAGTCCACTTTACCTATATAGGAATCACCCCTCTTAACATTCTAGCTGCACGTAGAAGTTAGAGATTATCAGTTATATTTCAAAACCCTGGCTGCGCGCAAGAGTTAGACAATATTAGTTATATTTTAATGACATTCAGGTCGCGCTGAAAGGCGGAAATGGGTGCGCGCTTCATGTTATTTACGTTCTAACATAAGCTGATTTGTAATCAGTTATTAACAAATATTAAACTCAGAAACACTAATATATATACTCAGCTAACAAATATTTTTTAGCGGCGTGTCCTCTCTTAAAACACTGTAAGCGCGCACACAAGAACACTCCACCCACTTCAAGTGAACACCCCACCCACTTCAAGGCTTGCTCTCCATATAATGCGTAATGAACGGGGGCGGGCCAGGGCTGGCTCTGGGCCAACCAGGGATGAGCCGGACTGGGGAGGGCCGTGCAATGCGAAAACGGCTTGTGAGAGAGGTGGCTACACCCTGGATGGGTCAGTCAGAATCAGAACAGTTACAACCCTCCATAACTTTAAATATTTGTCAGCTAAAGCTAAACGATCTCACATCTTTGTATTTGTCTTCTGAGCAGCCAGACGAATTCTTGTAAATCTCTTTTTATCAAAAGTTTTTCTGGTTGTAAAAGGTTTTGTTGTTGCTGTTTTAATAATTCTGGCTGCTTTTCGCTCATTTCCGTCCGTTCCTACAACGTGTTGGTCAGTGAGTAAATTTAAAGACCAGGTAAACAGACAAGGGGAGGACAAAGAGGACGTCAGGTTTCTTGGAAATAACAAGAGAACTCCATCTTTTAAGTAATTGACGACCACGTTAGAGCTCAAATACAATTTTATGTCAAACTGTCTTGTTGTTTGCATCTTTCAACAAATGAAATATATCAAATTGTGTTTTTGTGACAGGCTGATATAATAAAGTGCCTAAAGATTAAATTTAAAGTTGGTCCTTTGCCAAATTGTTTGTTACAGACACAATGCTGCTTCATCCCTCGAGTTGTGGTTAAAATGATCCGTGGGTCAGAGTTCAGAAGTCTGACAAGCAAAAAAAAAAAAAATCTGAGAATGGCCAAGCACTTGAATGAAAATGACAGAAAAACCTGCCAAAGTATTTTTTTTAAATAAAATTAACATAATTAAAATAATTCTGAAAGCCTGATGACCTTTTCTTCAAGAAGATTTCAAGAAAATCTGGCTGCAAAGAAACAAAATGAAAATAAACAAGTGCAATTTTATTTTCTGCAAAAAAAGGTCTCATGAAGCAGAACACTAGGTAAAATATAAAATAAAAAAAAGATTAATAGCTAAAAAAAATTGTAAATTGCTCTCTAAAAGCTAAAAGTAGTGTCTTACTAAAAGCTAAAAAAATAGAACAACTAGCTAAAAACTGCTAAATAAATAAATAAATGGGACAACTAGCAAAACAAAAGTCAAATTAAATAAATAAATGGGACAAAACAGCCAAATAAATAAATGGGACAACTCTAGCTAAAAACAGCCAAATAAATAAACATATAACAAGTGTTTGGATTAGATTACGTTTTCTTTAGCTGCTTTATATAACAAAACAACTCTAGCTAAAACAAACAATCAAATAAATAAATAAATAAATAAATAAAAAGCTGCATAAGAAGACAAGAATGGAACCAGTTTGCTGAAGCATATTTTAAATTAAAAAAAATTAAGGATCGAAGGGATTTTTGTTGTTTTGAAAATGGATGAAATGGCAACACATTATGTAAAATCACAAAAACATACAGACACCTATTTCCCAATTGCTCCCCAGGCGCTTACATAGCTGCCCACTGCTCCACCGTGTCTCCCAGGTGTGATGGGTTAAATGCAGAGAACCAGTTTTGCCATTGTATGGAAACATACAGTGATGACAACACAACATTTATTCTTATAGAAAAATAAACAACAGGAAAACTGTCAGAATTCAGACTCAAGACTTTTGCACAGTCTTGTAAATAATTGCTTTGTGTCCTCCAGATGCCGAAACTCTTTATGCAGATGTTGTGTTTTTTCTCCACTTTGGCAACAAACCTGAGGCTGAATCTTGTTTAAAAAGAAATAATCGTAAAAGTTATGTTGCATGTTTTTAAAGGTTGTTGTCGTTTAGCTGTGATGAGCTGAACAGCTGAGTTCAGCCACTTCACCCCAAACCAAACAGTGAAAATCCTTCTGAGACCCGAGCAGCTGCATTACCTCAACGTCTGCATTGATCCGGGCTGGTGACGAAGCTGGGAGCGGGGAGGGAGAATTGTGTGTGTGTGTGTGTGTGTGTGTGTGGTGGGGGGGGGGGGGGGGGGTTCTCCTCGATAAGCCAGAGCCTGGAACAAGAGTCAGGCAGTCCAAAGCACAGCAGAGTGCTGCAGCCTCCATAAATCTGAGGGCCAGGCCCGTTCAGGGCTGTGTCGCTCCAGAGGCCAGAATCCAGATGTTGGAGACAGGCGGTGAATTTTAAACTGACAGCAGGGTTATTTCATACTCAGCTGATATTAAAAACAAAACTTCCATCGGATCAGAAAAGGCCTCCCTGGATGGACTCACGTCAAACAGCAGGGACGGTTCTGAATCCACAGCAGACCGTTTCCTCTGGATTAGAGTTGATCGGCTATTGATGCGGACGGATTGAAAGGGATGAACAGATGTGGAAACCTTATTGTGGAGAAAATACTTGAGGCTTAAAATCTTACGGCGAACGACACGGAGTTGGTTTATCGTCGTTGCCCAGAACCTAGGCGTCCTGCTGTTCACGACAACACATCTGTCCCTTTTCTGTTTTGTGAAATAACACACCGTGGAAAGAAAAGAAAAACTCTCGTTTTAATTTAAAACGTTCATGTTTTACCCTGCAGCAGCAACATGGGCCCATTTTTCATAAGCTGAACAAAATAGGACCTTTATGATGTCTGTTTAAATAGTCGACCTTGCATTTCTTATTTTTAATTTCTTTAATTTAATTTTAATTGTATTTTTGTTTGATTTTTTTAAACTACAAAACGTTTAAATGTGGCTTTTAACTTGCAAGCTTGTAATTAAACGTGGCTCATAAAACTGAATCTTCATGCCGTGCATGCTTTGTTTTAGTTTTTTTCATAACACATTATACGTAGCTTTTACTTTTTGTTTGTTTTTGTTTGTTTCTTTGGAAACGGTGGCTTGTGTTCAATACAACGTTGATTTTTGAGTAAAAATTCTGCCGGAAACTTCTGACCAATCGTTTGCACAAACACGGTGATTTAATCTAAAAACATGTACAAAAAGTTGTTGTTTTGTACAGTTTGTTATTGATATGTGCATTCAGACAATAACTGGTGGGTGAAGCAGGACACTTGTCTCACATTTGGACATCTTGGACATCTGGTGGACAGCACTGGAAGCCAAACATTTAAACCCCGACAACACCTAACCCAAGTAATAGATTCCTTTTGTATTGATGTTTTGCTTTGCCTCATTTTGTTGTATTTGTGTGTTTGTGTGTCTGCCTGTTAGCAAAA
>JBBPBX010013709.1:6076-38683 GCA_038048925.1 Garcialebias charrua
ATTTCTAACATCCTTCTACCAATATACCCACTGTCCCTCCTCTGGACATGTCCAAACCATCTCAGTCTGGCCTCCCTAACTTTATCTCCCAGTTGTTCAACATGTGCTGTACCTCTGATGATCTCATTCCTGATCTTATCCATCCTTGTCACTCCTAAGGAGAACCTCAGCATCTTCATTTCTGCACTTCCAGTTCTTTCTCCTGTCTTTTTGTCAATGACACTGTCTCCAGACCATACAACATAGCTGGTCTCACCACTGTCTTGTAAACTTTTCCTTTGACCTTTGCTGACACCTTTTTGTCACAAATCACTCCTGAAACTTTTCTCCATCCGCTCCATCCTGCCTGGACTCTCTTTTTCACCTCTTTACCACATTCCCCATTTTCCTGGACAGTGGACCCCAAGTACTTGAAGTCCTGCACCTTTGTGACCTCTGCTCCTTGTAGCCTCACTGTTCCACTGGCCTCCCTCTCATTCACACACATGTACTCTGTCTTACTACGACTGACTTTCATTCCTCTTCTTTCAAGTGCATACCTCCACCTCTCCAAGTTCTCTTCCACCTGTTCCCTGTTCTCACCACAGATCACAATGTCATCTGCAAACATCATAGTCCATGGGGATTCCTGCCTGACCTCATCTGTTAGTCGGTCCATCACCAGAGCAAACAAGAAGGGGCTCAGAGCCGATCCTTGATGCAATCCCACCTCCACCTTGAAGCTATCTGTCACTCCTACAGCACATCTCACCACTGTCCTGCTGTCCTCATACATGTCCTGTACCAGTCTAACATACTTTTCTGCCACTCCAGATTTCCTCATGCAATACCACACCTCCTCTCTTGGCACCCTGTCATATGCTTTTTCTAAATCCACAAACACACAATGGAGTTCTTTCTGACCCTCTCTGTACTTCTCTATCAACATCCTCAAAGCAAAGATGGCATCTGTGGTGCTCTTTCTTGGCATGAAACCATACTGCTGCTCACAGATAGTCACCTCTTGTCTAAGCCTTCCTTCCACAACTCTCTCCCAGATCTTCATTGTGTGGCTCATCAACTTAATTCCCCTGTAGTTGCTACAACTCTGTACATCACCCTTGTTCTTAAAAATGGGAACCAGCACACTTCTTCTCCATTCTTCAGGCATTTTCTCACCCTCAAATATTCCATTAAATATTTGAGTCAAAAACCTCACTGCCATCTCTCCAAGACATTTCCAAACCTCCACTGGTATGTCATCAGGTCCTACTGCCTTCCCCTTCTTCATTCTTTTCAAAGCTTTCCGGACTTCACCCTCACTAATCTTTCCCACTTCCTGGTCCACAGTTTCTATGACCTCCACTCTTCTTTCTCTTTCATTCTCTTCATTCATTAGCTCCTCAAAGTAATCCTTCCATCTTCCCATCACACTCTCCTCACTTGTTAGAACATTCCCATTCCCATCTTTAATAAGCCTAACCTGCTGCACATCCTTTCCAGCCTGATCCCTCTGTCTTGCCAATCGGTACAAGTCCTTCTCGCCCTCTTTAGTGTCCAGTCTCCCATACAACTCATTGTACGCCCTCTGCTTTGCCTTAGCTACTTCCCTCTTTGCTCTATGTCCCATCTATAAACATAATTATCTCTAAAACTAAATCTAATGCGCAGCACCACAGGCAGTGCGGGGTGGTCGACCGCCCCACTGTTTTTAGTTTCGTTTTTGACGTGCTGCACGTTTCTTTAACTTTTGCAGCTTAATAATAATAACTTATAGTTTTGGTTTTCCTATGATTTATCTACAGTATGATAAGTCCAGCATAATATACACTCCCAATGTTTTATGCTGGTGAAGATTCTCAGTCGTCCAGGACATGATAAATCAAAAAAGGCGTTCAATACAGAAACAACTGGACTTTATTTGTAACAGAAGACGTTTCGCTTCCCACCCGGGGAGCTTTATCAATTCAATGAGCAATTATCAATATCTCTCACAGCCTGCTCACTGAATTGATATAGCTCCCCGGATGGGAAGCGAAATGCCTTCTGTTACAAATAAAGTCCAGTTATTCTGCATTGAACGCCTTTTTTGATCCCAATGTTTTGTTGGTCTTTTTTTTGTTGTAAATATTAACGTTTTTTTTTTTTTTCATCTTAAGATCCTATGACATCATCAACTACTCGAGTTCTACAAGAGCTTTATTATGTTAAGTCGAGTTAAAAAATTATGTACTCGTTCAACCCCTAGTACACGGCGCTCAAAAATCTGTCAAAATGTTTTAGTTTTGCTTAATGCGCCTTATAATATGCTGCACCTTATAGACCAAAAAATATGGTAATGTGTTCATCAAGGCAACATTAAACACAACACAAAACATCTGAAAGTCCCTTTGCAACAACCCCATGTCACTATCAGCACGTTTTCATTCACTGCGCTAATCACTTTTGTTCAAAGTCACTTTAAAGGGTGTAAACATTCATGCAATTACTTATTTACATTACATATTTTTTATTTAAGTAACACTACTTTGTACACTAATTTGATTTCCTTTTCTCTTTAAAGAGGGATTTTTGTCAAAAAAGACAATTTGCAATGATCCTGACTGATTTTGTAACAGAAATAAAAAGGTACTGTAAAGGTTTTCTGATTAAAAAAAATAAATATATATATATATATATATATATATACACACACACACACACACCGGTATATATATAAAACAATACACACACACACGTGTATGTCGCTTAATGAGTGTTTCATTTTTCTGTAGGTGGCACAGTGGTGCAGTGGTTAGGGTTCACAGCAAAAAAACTCAAAGGTCGCCTCCCAGTGTTTCTGGGTGGAGTTTGCATGAGTAGGTTTCCTCCCACAGACTAAAACATGCACGTTAGGCTGATTGGTAACTAAATTGTCTCTGGCTGTGAGTGAGAGAGTGAATGGTTGTTTGTCTCCATGTGTCCTTGTGATGGACATATGACGTGTCCATGTTGTCCCCTGCCTCTCGCACAGTAACTGCTGGAAAAAGACTCCTCGTGATCCGAGAAAGAAAAAGCGGGGTAAAGAAACTGGATGGATGGGTTGTTATTCTCTCTGTCACTAACCTTTGAGCCACTTGTCTGCGGAGCTGATCATCGCGTCTCGCTGTGTCTGGTAAAACTCAATCACCCTGCGAGGAGAGAGGGAACAAACGCATCGGGAGTTACAACTGCAGCATCATATTAACTGGACTCGACCCTGTCCCAGACAAACCAGTTGTGCAGAAAAGGTGGTACCTGTCTATGTGCTGGAGGAAACCCTCTGGTCCCCAGGTGTGCAGCAGCTGAGAAACCAAGAGCTGAAAGGAAGCAGAAGTTAGGATGGGACCAAATTATTTAAAATTTCTGTGAAATCAACCTTTTAAATCCTGTTTTGATGTTACATTGTGTCATTACAGCAGGACTTTTTACACAATCGTTTTAGTCTCTTCACGCTTGTTCGTGCTCAAGAAAAGACTAAATGTGTTTTTGCACCAGCGCGCATGTGTTTAAAACGTGTTATGAGTCACTATCGCTGTTGTTTAGAGATCTTTTCTAATTAGTCCTCGGTTCTGACCGACATCTCCTCAGCAGCTTGTTTCAGCTGTGTGTGTGGTGTGATGTGAGAGCCCACTGCTTCTCTCTGCTGAAGTTGATTATTTATGCCTGAAAGGTGGAGCAAAGGTAGATTTATACTGCACAAATTGTTTCTCGCTGATAATAATAATAATAATAAATTCAATTTATAACGCACTTTTCATTACTGAAAATCTCAAAGTGCTACACATATATTGAATGCTACACACATTCATAAACCGGTGGCGGCAGACTACCATGCAAGGTGCTTTCCAGTCCTACCGGGAGCAACTCAGGGTTAAGTGTCTTGCCCAAGGACACAACGACACATGGTGCGGGTCCCGGGAGTCGAACCGCCAACTTTCCGATCGGGAGACGACTGCCATTACCACTACACCACGGCCGCCCTGATGTGGCTGTGTGAAGAAAATGGCATCTTTTTGAGTCTGTTGTGTGCTCCACCCCTTGATAGAACTATTTTCTTGCAGGGCATCCTTCTTTCATCCATCTGTTCGTCCATCCATCCATCCATCCATCCATTCAATCTCTTTATCTTCTCTTTCCTTTGTGGGTCGTGGGCATCACTGGTGTCTATATCCAGCAGACACTGTGAGAGAGGTGGGGGACACCATGGACAGGTCTCCAGTCCATCACAGGGACACATAGAGACAAATGAGACAAACAAACATTCACTCTCTCACTCACACCTAGAGACAATTTAGAGTTACCAATCAGTCTAACATGCATGTTTTTGGTCTGTGGGAGGAAACTGGAGCACCTGGAGAAAACCCACACATGCATGTAAAGAACATGAGAACTCCACCCAGAAAGGTTCCCGGTCGGGATCCGATCCATGCGCCAAGTATTGTCTGATCAGTCAGAACTTTGTGGATGTGTTTATTTATGAAGAATAGCGCGTGCTGTCATTTCGTGTCAACTGTTCTGCTTCCAGAAGACATCAGTTGTGTTAGCAAGATGATAGCTTTAAGGAGCAGAATGTCAGGAACAACCATTTTTATAACTGATCTAACAAAGGATATAAAGATGGTCGGGTGAACGTGTCACCTACGTACACGTCTTTTTTTCCATCTCTGATTAATGATTAATGATCATTCATTTTTATCAAACAAATAATTGTTTTTAAGTGTTAATCTTCTTAAAAGCCTTGCTGTGTGCTCCTGTGGCAGACATTTGTAGCAGAGCTAAACGTAGGTGCGACCTATCTAGGGATTTTTCCAATCTATTGGTGATAATTGGACAATGCGACCTATACACAGGTGCGACCTATACACCAGAAAATACTGTAAAACTGTATAAAGTTCTCTATAGAGTACACTATACTGTACAGGTCAACGAATGTTTAAGATGGGATTTACATAATCTAATAATTGTTCACGGTGCACAAGCAATATACCTGATAATTATATTCACGCACTCTGGTTCTGTCCACCCGTTCAGAGGTTCTGGGTCCAGGTATGTGAGGACTTGTCTAAATGTCTGAAATGTAATATTCCACTCTCTCCATCTGTTTGCTTATTGGCTATCCTTGAAGATGTTACACTAGAAAAAAATAAATCTTGTGTGATCTTCACTGCCTTATGCATCGCAAAGAAAACTATACTCCTAAATTGGAAAAATAAAAATAATCTTAGCATTAATCAGTATAAAAATCTTCTGTTAGAGCATATTAGTCTTGAAACAGCATCTGCCGACACATCGGATCAATTTCTTTGGCATTCTTTGATCGGCTCCGTTACATAGTGGGGGTGGGGGGTCTGGGGTCTAGCCTTGTGAGGCACTGGGGCTGATGGGGGGGTGTCGGGGTTTGGGACGCCGGGGGTTGGGGCTGTTTGGGCGGGGAGGGCCCTGCCTTCAACCTGGGGAGGACCTGGGTGGTTCTGGTGGATGTCTGCTGGGGGCTGCATGCGGGGCCTCGGGTGGTCTGTGGCGGCGGTCATGGGTCGCCGGTCGGTGGCCCAGCTGGGCTGGGGTGGTTTCGGGGTGGGCGCCGGGGGCTTGGGAGTCTGGGGACGTGTCGTCCCCGGGCTTGGCCCTGGTGGGGGATCTTGGGCTCTGGCGGGCGGGTCGCCTGGCTTGGGCTGGCCTGCGCTCTGGTGTCCGACACTGGCCGGGGGGCCCTCGGCTCGCTGGTGGGTTGGGGGTTCGTGGGCTGGGGGGTTGGGGGTTTGGAGGCGTGCCTGGTGGCCCATGGGAGGGGGCAGTGTGACCCAGCCTGGGTGTCTAGTGTGTTATATGTTCTGACAGTTGTTAGTATGAAGGGTGGGTGTAGTATTTCTTCTGGGGTGGGGACTGGGTGGATGTCTTTGATGACGGTCTGGGACTATGCTTGGCCAGATGGCTGGCCCTTTTCTATGGTGGGGGCATGCTCCCGGTGCTCCCTGGCTCTCTCGGTGGTTGGATGGGCACTCTTTCCGTGTCGTCTATGTGGGATTTTGTGTCCTCTTGGGCGACGGGCTGACTGCGGTTTGTAGGGGTCTTGGTGGCCCTGGTGGGTGTGGGCTGATGGTCCTGCTGCTGGCGGCCCTCGTGGCCCTGTTCCTCTCTGGTCTGGAGCTCATGGGCCTGGCGGTCGGAGAGGTGTTTTGGCCTCGCTCCTTGGGTGGACCTTGGCGAACTGGGGGGGTATGTATGGTCAGCGGGGGAGCTGACTCGCTGCGGGAGCATTTGTTCCTGCAGTTATTTTCTCCCCATCCCTCACCGCGCACCTCTGCCCTCTTCATTTCAAATTAATATATGTAGGGATTTTGAGACTCGGGTGTGCTGCAACGTTTTTACATCTCTGTTGTGCAGTACCACCTGGGACTCAATTTTATTATACACCTTAGACATTCACTCATAAACATCCTCATAAAATTCACATATAGGAATTTGGGGTGAGCACTATGGTTATGGGTGGCGAGATGACACCACTCTCGCCTCCTGTGCCTGTGCTCACTCACAATTATGCATTTAGACAGTAAGGGCTTGGGTTAGAGTTGGGGTGGAGGGGAAACTGGCATTATGTCAACCTTTGCTCCTTCTCTTTCCCTTTTTTAAGTGCACTTTACAACAACACACATCAACAGCACATTTGGGGACGGGGGTGTGTGTGTCGGGGTCTAGGTTTGTTATAAAAAAAATTTCACCCCCTGGTTCCCTGGCGGCCATTCTGGGGGTGGGGTCCGGTAAGATGGCAGGCCGTCGGGTGTTGTCCTGGACTATGGGAGGGTTGGGGCCTGAGGGTTCGCGGTGGGCGGGGCTGGCATTGCGCTCTCCCTAGGGGCTACTTGGGCTCGGGTGTCCTGTCCTGCAGGCAGGGCGCGGGTTGGGCCGAATCTTGGATGTCGGCTACTCTCCACCCCAGAATGAATGGGCCTACCTCCTGGGTTTGGGTGTGGGCTGCCCCATGTAGGGGGCAGGTACATGTTTTGGACCTGGGGGGTATAGACTGTGCATCAGGATTATGAATGGGACGTGTCGTTATTGTTTGTATTTGCGTGAGTGAGGGTGAAGGTGTGTCTGAGTGAGTGTGTCTGTATATGAATGTTTAGTTGTCAGGCAGGGACATAGGCTGCCCCCTCTCTGATACATCTGAGGTTACTTGGGGTCATGCTCCTACCACGTGGCCCTTGCCTGCCGGCGCGCTTGGGGCCCTCGGCATCGGGGGTTGGGCACTTGGGCATATGTAGGCCCGGCCTGGTGGCTGCCTGGTGGGGCTGGGGTCCTCTGGTCCTATCGGGTCTGGGTCTGAGGGGTGGGCGTCCCTGGTGCCCGGGCCTGGGCGCCTGGGCCTGGGGCTACGTCGGTGTGGTGGGCTCTGGTGGGGTCCTGTGAGTTTGTCGCTGTTGGCCCCTGGGGGTCATTGTGTGTGGTCGCTGGTAGGGCTCTCCCGGTTCTCCCCTATGGTCGGATCTGGGGGATGGGTGAGTGGTTCGTCCTGTTCGGGTGGCCCTGGGGGCTCTGAGCTCAGGGTCCTTCTTGGGGTCTTGGGCTCTGGTACCCCCATTTGTCTGCCTCGGGTCTTGGGGGGCGGATCTCTGATGCTTCACGGTCACTATTGAATGTTCTATTAGAGAAGCCTTATTCATTTATGCATGCTTACAACCACACACTTATAGATGCAGGGATACACACGCAGGTATCGTATGTAGATATGTAGATGGGTATATGACTGAATATGAATGTATGTATGTGTATATGTATGTATATATATATATATATATATATATATATATATATATATATATATATATATATATATATATATATACAGCAAACCCTCGACCTACGTCACCTGCGACCTACGGCAACTCAGACTTACGATTTTATCATATTTAATAAAAATATGATATAAAAAAATATATATATATTTTTTTTTTTGTGTGTTTAAATGTTATTAATTTCATGTGTATAGCACTTTGTTGCAGCTGTGGTTGTTTTAAATGGCTTTATAAATAAAGTATAATTATTAATATTACGTTTTTATTACAATTTTATCGTATTTACGCAACTTCCGGTCGTTTCCGGTCGCCATTGCGGTCAATGGAGCTCCGCCATAGATGCTCCTGTCAGCTGGCTCTAGAGGACTGTGTGCCCGATCAGGGTTGCCTCATACGGATAAATTAGCTGGAAACACTCGGTCAACTCTGTGGACGTCTCAGGTCCGGAGGAGCAGCCGCCGATCGCCCCGCGATCGCTGCCACAACGCCGCCCGACATGCTAACGACAGCAGCTAACAGAGCAGCTAACACAGGCGAAGACACCGAGCCGACATGCCGCGGAGGGGCCATCTGCGGCCGGGAGCTCGCCGCAAATGTCCGCCTGGCAGTCGGGGGACACCGAGCTAACGCGGAGATACAAAGCCGACAGCCTTTTTGAATGAACTGACATGCTAACCATTGCTGCTAATGGCGGGGCCTAACCGTAGCTAACGCCGAGCTTGTTTTGGATGGAGGAACATCGCGGAGAAACGGCTTTCAGTAAGTTTTTTTTTTTCTGGCTCCAAATGTATGAAGTTAAGAAGCTAACAGTCCTTCTTTTAAACAGTTTTGACCACGTGTGTGCGTGTGGAGCGTAAGGAAGCTGGGGGAGCTCGGACGGGTGCGAGCTGATGCTAAAAGACGAAGGCAGGCTTTGACCAGCTCAAAGTAAGACATTATATTTTTTATTTATTGTACAGTATTCATTTACTGTACAGTTCTGTGCATGTTTATGGCCTAGTATGTCTGCTTGTTCAGTCTCATGCCATTAAATATGTGTGCGGCGCTCCGTTAGCGGTATAGCCGCGACCTATGTCAGAAACGCGGACCTACGACAGGCAGGTGTTTTTGGTCCGCGAGGTACGACAACATCGACCTAAGTCACACCCGTAGGTCCCAATCCCTGACGTACCTCGAGGGCTACCTGTATATATATGTATTTATAATAATCTACTGCAAAGTCATGGATAGTATGTCTTTTTTGCATATGTGTTTTGTTGCTGTGTTCTGTCATGTACTTCGCAGGATTGCAGACGGCGGTTGGGTGTGTTTGCCTTGTGCTCTTTTTGTGGATTTTTGCTTTGTGGTCTTCCTTTCTGTGTTTTCCTTTCTTTCTATTAAAATAAATAAATAAATAAAATATTGGTGTGAAGAGGATGGCTGTGAGGTGAGAAGGGAGGCCATCTATAAAGGAAAAAAAAAAGAGATAGGGTGAGAAGCTCAGTCATCCGGGAGGGACTCAGAGTAGAGCTGCTGCTTCTCCACATCGAGAGGAGCCAGTTGAGGTGGCTCGGGCATCTGGTTAGGATGCCTCCTGGACGCCTCCCTGGTGAGGTGTTCCGGGCATGTCCCACCGGGAGGAGACCCAGAGGAAGACCCAGGACACGCTGGAGGGACTATGTTTCTCGGCTGGCCTGGGAACGCCTTGGGATTCCCCCAGAGGAGCTGCTCCAAGTGGCTGGGGAGAGGGAAGTCTGGGCCTCCCTACTTAGGCTGCTACCCCCGCGACCCAACCCCGGATAAGCGGAAGACAATGGATGGATGAATGGATGGATACAGTATATATATACATATATATAGATAGATATAAATATATTTATACGATAAGGCAATGTTTTTGCATGACAACCCAGTGACAAGGATGCTTGCGGCACCAGCACAACGTTATGATGTCATGCGCGCCTACCTGATCTGATCATGGCAGGAGAGGAAGAAGTGTGGATGTTTTTTAAATTCTTGGAAACTGATAGCAGAACTGCTACTTGCAATGACTGCTCAGCATCAGTGGTGCAAGGGGGAACGAAAACAAAGTCCAACAACATTACCATTCAGACCAGTACTTCTTCTGTTTCAAGTTAATTTTTAATTTAAGAAACTGTCAAGTACAGTATATCTATTAAAGGTTCAGTATGCAGTTTCTGTAGAACTGCAGCACTTAGAAATATTTTCAACAGGCAAAGCATTCTGATCCCTCCCCCTCAGAGCCATATGTGGCTCTGCCCCCTTGTGGTCTGTTGAATTTCAAATTCAAGCTCTGTTTTTATTGGCTGATTCAAATTCAAGCTCTGTTTTTATTGGCTGGTTACAAACTCTGTTTTTATTGGCTGGAAAATGGCGGGTCACCTTTTCTTTTTAGAAATGCTTATTTACCACCTGGAGAAGCAAGGGGACAATATTTTTTTTTTTTTTTTCAGAGATTACCTGGCTAACATCAGTCTGTCAGGAGGTAGTGACAGAGTGAAGAAATATGTTCATAAAAAAAGCTACATACTGAAGCTTTAATGCTCTACTACTTGTGTACTTTTTACTTGTCGCTTGTGAACATGTTGAGTTTGAGAAAATGTACAAATTTGCACTGTTCAAGTGTTGTCATTGTGTTAGAGAGAGTAAATGTCATGAATAAATTTGACATTAAACATAATCCAGTTGAAGTACTGCATCATTTTCGGACCCCTTTTTGACGTCTTCGTTTAGTAGCAGGCCAAGTTGACAAAGAGCATGCAGAATAATGTAGTATTTTAATTCCACAGCAGAGAAAGCTATGGAGTCTCTGTAAATAGGTCTAGGGTTAAAAAATATTGGAATTGGTATCGATTATCGGCCAAATAAGTTTCAACATATTGGCATATCGGATATCGGCCAAAAATTCAATATCATGCATCTACTTGCATCTTGTGAAATATAAATTCACTTACAAGTCTGGAATGATTCTGTTCAGATTCTCAGATTTTGTAAAATCTCTGTAGAATAAGGTGCTGGGCTCTTTGACTCCAGCAGCACAGATTTGTAAGGTGCTATTCTATCCCTGAGAAAAACTTCTTTCTTTAGTAAAAAACACAATTTATTGTGCAACCCTATTTTTTTTTTTTTTACATCAATTATTCAGAAGAATCTGACCCCAACAAAAAGAAACTGCTCTTAAAGTGACGTAAAACATTAATCTGAGCAAACAGAAGAGCTGAGGGGAGAAATGAAGGCTTGTCTTACTTGTGTGAAGGTGCTTGTGTGCATCGTGGAGGCCTGGATGTGCAGCACAACCCTGTCCACCAGAGGCTTGGGACCAGTCACAAAACCTATCCTCAAGCTTCAAGAACGCACACACACACGCACGCACACACACACACACACACACACACACACATTGATCAGCCAAGAACAGAAAGAGTAAAACATTAACTTCAGTCTGATGAGCTGCAGCTCTGCAGCTTTAGCACACTGTGGATTTCACTTGTGAGATTTCTGTGAAACGTGAAAGTTTAATAAGAAATGCTGAGAACACTCGACACTGACTGGGACCGACAAAGACACGTGTGAAGACTGATCATCCATCACAAGATTTTTAATCTTATTTTATTCCAACATTGAACTGACTGCTCGGAGTTTAATATTTTATGGATCCAACTAACCTCTTAAACACTAAGGTTTCTTTAAAGTAGGGCTGTAGTGATACAGTAATCTCCCGATACGATACACGATATTCTGCTCACGATACAATATATATTGCGATATTCAGCAAACGATACAATTCAATACACTTTTGCGATTTTCTGAATGATTTTAGAGGGACAGAGTGATTTTGGTGACATTTTGTGACTGTTATAGACTTGGATTGAATTAATTTAACTGAAAACTGATTAAAAGCACCAACTACACAATACTTGGCTCTGGTTGGACATGGACACAGACTTAAAGTCGACAGCTGGACAAAATGAATCAAAGAAGTGGTGAGAAAACATGTTTCTTTCAGTAAAAACTGTAGCTTACATGCATTTGTAAAGTAAATAAAATGCACCAAGTGCCCTGCTCTGAATAGTTTGAAACCTTTTTAACCTTGACACTTAACATCTGAAGAACTCACTCTAAGTGCTTGGTAAGTAAACAGTAATATGACTTCTCCAAAACAGTCTATAATTCAAGTAATGAAGAACATTTAACTTCAAATGCACCCATCTTAGCAGAGCAGCTTAAGGCCTGTAGATAGACCCTGACTAATAAGTGAACTCTAAACAGAAAGTCTACTCTGCAGTGCAGAAGTGAGCTACATTCTCCTCAGATATTTGTTTAGAAATAGAATCTGATCGACGTGCTCTGGGAGAAGTGCACTTCTCTGCGCAGTGATGATATCTCCAGCGGTGGAGAAGACTCTCTCTGAGGATACACTGGTGCCAGGGATGCAGAGGTATCTAAAAAAGTTAAGTCTGGTCCTCTGGACATTCAAAAAGCAAAAAATAAATAAAAAATACATATATATATATTTTTTAAAGGTACGATACTTGCAGATGAATATCTATTTTTTTCTAGGAAAGAAAAAAATCTATATTTATCGCGATATTGATATTTTTACACAGCCCTACTTTAAAGCATAACAAAAGTATCAAAAAGTACAGGGTGCCGTTTGTAATGTTACACCGTGAAAATTTAACAGCAACATTTTGGTTTATTTAGCCTTTAATAAGAAAAAAAAATCTGTCATATTTTCACCATGTTATTCATACATTTATAAATGTCATATAGTTCCAAACTAAAATTTTAATTTCCAAGTTAAATATTTAGTTCACAAAATAAATACTTAACTTGCAAGTTAAATATTTAGTTTGTAAACTAAATATTTAAGTTAGTAATATTTTAGTTAGTAAACTAAATATTTAAGTGTAAATTAAATATTTAAATTCCAAGCTAAATATTTATTTTCAAAACTAAACATTTCATTTCCAAACTAAACATTTATTGTCCAAGCTAAATATTTGATTTCCAAAGTAAACATGTATTTTCAAAGCTAAACATTTAATTCCTAAACTAAATATTTAATTTGCTAAATAAATATTTAACTCAGACCTAAATATTTAACTCAGACCTAAATATTTAGCTTGCAAGTTAAATATTTCTTAATTTAAATGTTTAGCTTATAAATTAAATGTTTAGTTTTGAAAATAAATATTAACCTTGAAAATTAAATATTTAATTTAAACCTAAATATTTAGTTTACTAATTAAACATTAAACTTGCAAGTTAAGTAAACTTCCAAGTTAAGTATTTAGTTTGTAGACAAAATATTTAGCTTGTAATTAAATATTTAGTTGGGAACTATGACATTTATAGTTGTATGAACAACATGGTGAAAATATGACTTTGAAAAATAAAACTATCTTTTCTTATGAAATGCTAAATAAGCCAAAATACTGTTGTTAATTTTTGACTGTGTAACTTTACAAACGGCACCCCATAAATATGAGTATTTCATTATTTGAATCGTGGGAACTTGATATTTTACCTTGTTATACTAACATATTTCGGTTTAACTAAGATTTATCACATAAAAACCTGTTTTCAAAAATACGGAATTCCTCAAATGCTTTTTCCATGTGGACACAAGGCCATAGTGATAAAAATCTTTTGTGCGTTCTTCAAACGCAGACTCCATGTGAACAGCCTTCATGTATTAAAGACATACAGTATTTTGATACAGAGAACATTCTGTTTGTCTTCTCCTAGAAAACACTGCGTACGCAGCTCATAAGAGTACCCTGTACATTGAATCGAGGCTGCGCGATATTTGGAAAACATTTGATCGTGATATTACTGAAAGTAACAATATTATCTGATAGGCATTAGCGCCCAGCAACTCAGAAAGCAACAAGAGTACAACATACAGTGTATTATACGCCTGTCGGCAAACTATTGTACAGCAATCTATAGCAATGGCCCGGACAAGTAAAGATCTTGTATGAAATTTGACCTTGATTTGTGACCTTGACCTTAGAGTTGGGGTGATGAAAATAGTTTGTGACACTGTCTGGAGATCATGCATATGTGTATGAAGTTTCCATCCATCCATCAACTTTACCCACTTCTTCCTTTCTGGGTTGTGGGGGTCACTGGTGTCCATATCCAGCGGACACTGTGTGAGAGTTGGAGACACCCTGGACAGGTCTCCAGTCCATCACAAGGACACATAGAGACAAACGAGACAAACAACCATTCACTCTCTCACTCACACCTAGAGACAATTTCGAGTTTCGAGATCAGCCCAACTGGGAGGAAACCAGAGTACCCTGAGAAAACCCACAGAAGAGGGAGCATGCAAACTCCATCCAGAAAGGCCCCTGGCTGGTAGTTGACCTGGCGACCTTCTCACTGAGAAGCAACAGCTCTACCAACTGAGCCACGGTGTCACATTGTATGAAGTTTTGTTCAATTATCTTGAGCGGGACAAGAGAAAGTTTACTGAGGACCAGACTATACTGTAATAAGTCCGACTTTCAACGGGCGTATAAAAAGTGAGTAAAGAAAATGGATGGATGGATAATATGGTAATATCTGTTGCAATAAACCCACCTTTTACCTCACCCCACCCTTTCTGTTTTTTAGTCATGAAGCTCACAACCTTCAACGTGTGGTTGAAAAAGAAAACAGCCCACCATCTTCACAGTCCAAGCAGTTCTTTGTGATAATATTGCAATGATGATTAAATTTCAGTTTACATTAGTCCCTCAAATATCGCAGGGGTTACGTTCCACACACCACCCCGATAGGTGAAAATCTGTGAAGTAGGGATGTTATATTTATTTTAGTATTTATATATTTTAAGGCTTTATAAACCCTTCCCACACTCTTGCAATGTTCTAAACTCTTAAACCTACATCATTGTAGGTTGTTTTCATACCTGATGGTCCAATAGACTCGATTCAATTGGGGACCAAATTCAGAACATTTGTTAACAATTGCAGCTGGTGCAGTTCACATCCACATTGCACTGAGTCAATCGAGTCATCCTGTCCCCCCCCCCACCCCCCTTGCCTGTGGTGGCGCTGCACCAAGAACTACTGAAGGAAACAAAATGAAAACCTCTGAAAAAGACACTGTGCACAACTTACTTCTGGAAATGAGAACAAAAAATGGAGTGGCGTCAAATTTGAGTGGTTTTAGGATTTCTGTTGTGTCTGCGGCTCATGTGCCAAACAAACATTTTTCTCCGATGGACTCTGCATGAGCAGAAGATGAGGTAGAAGACCATGGAGAATGTTGTTTTTTACACAAGGCAGCTGAGACAGCTCCGTATGAGGTACTTGTATGAGAAATGCACATTTGTTTTGGTTGTATTTACCCAGAATGCCCTGCGCTGTAGTCCACTTTCTGCTGTTGAAGCGCTCTCCCGTCCGCTTGCATTCACACTGCATTTGAACCGCATTCGAGTTCACTTCAACCGGATTGAGACCTAGGTACAGTATTTAGGCGGACCAGTTCGCTTTTTTGATGCGTATCAGAGCTTGATTGCGCATTCACACCTCCCCAAACGAACCAGGCTTTCTTGGCAAACGGACTAGAGTCCGATTAAAGCGGACTAAACAGGGCTGGTGTGAATGCACCCTTAACAACTTATATATAGTACTGTAAAGTACTTCAAAATTTTATATGGGTATTCGCCAGTGACGATACTACAACAACTTGAAGGACGAGTTCGGCTTCAGGATTATTTGTGACTTTCCTGCCAGCTCAGTACGGAGCCCTTAAAGGGACATGGGGAGAAAAAAATAATAATAATCCTGAGAAACTAAGTCGGGAATCGGGATCCTGAGAAACTTTCTCGGGATCCCGAGAAAGTATCTCGGGATCCTGAGAAACTGAGTCGGGATCCTGAGAAACTAAGTCGGGATCCCGACTTAGTTTCTTAAAGTTGCTTGAAGCTGAAATTGTTATTGTTCAACTTTTTAAACGCTGTTTATGCTTTTGGTTAAATGGATTGTCACCTTGCTGTGCAATTTCTCAAATGACTGTGTGTCATTGTGCCTTAAAAAGCTATTTCTTACATTAGCAAGATTGCTGAGTGTGGTTTTTACATTACAAGCAGAAAATAGAACGCATATTTTGTTTGAAACTGCCGTCAGATTGTTGGTTCTGAGGGTTCTGGGTTGTGACCAAGTTAGTTTGGACTCGGTTCTGATCGATGTCCGTTGTGTTTCAACGATTTAAAATTGCTGTTCTTACTGAGGAAGCTCAGTTGACCTGTGTTGTGTGGTGCCGCAATATTCCAGAAATTTTTGCTATGGTTGTGGAGCGTTTATGAGCTGTAAAGAGTCCGTAAGTTGTGTTCTGCTGTGCTAAGCTAACGTTAAAGCTACATGTCAATCACGTCTGTTTATAGGAGCCAAGATGGTCTAGTGGCAGGGCTTTTGACTACGGACCCGAAGGTCGCGGGTTCGCGCCCCGGCCACTACCCAGCTTGGGGTGTCTATGAGTGCACACCTATTTCTCCAGCTCCCCGGGCGCTTTCGGGCTGCTCACTGCACCACCTGGTAGGTGGTTGGGTTAAATGCAGAGACGAATTTTGTCTGTGTATGGGAAACATACGCAGATGACAGGAATAGACATTATTATTATTATTATTATGAGCTGTGATTGGATGGAACAAGAAGCTGGATGAAACGAGAGCTGTGATTTGTCAGTTACACACTCGTATCTGTAAGGCGAGCGCTGATTCGACGAAAGTGGTGACGACCAGCCGGTGGTGATGACCAGCCCACTTTTGTCGTCATTTCCAGGCGCTGCATTGGGTCGAAGTACAGTTTGAACCCACAAGAAAAACGGAGATTTCTCTAAAGTTTAGAAAACTCAATAAAAGCCATCTAAACTGTCTAACCACATCGATTTGTCTCTTAAAAGAACGCGATTCAAGCGGTTATCACATCCCGACTAAAAACTAATTCTAAAATGTTGATTTTGACCAAATTGTTAGATGCTACACGCAAGCTAACATTTAGTTTCTCAGGATCCCGAGAAACTTTCTCGGGAATCTGTTTTTTTTTCTCTCTCCCCATGTCCCATTAGGGGCTCCGTACAGCTGCCATATTTAAAGCAAAAAGCAGTAAATATTTGCACTCTTGTTAGAGTCTTAATTACTTTACGCAANCCCTTTAGGGGCTCCGTAGCTCTGTGATCTTAATAAATAGATAATTACTTCTGACTTTGCGTTGCAAAACTACTTTTACCACATCGGTTTATCCGCTAGTGTTTGCTCTCTCCATTTCTGTTTATTGAATTTCGGCAGAAAGCAGCGACCGGAAGCACTGTTGGCTTCTGGGTAATGTAGTTCTTTTGACTTGTGTTACAGTATAGGCCTATTGAAAGAAAACTACAAAATGGTGGCGCCTGTCCGAAGTATTATTTAGTTTTTAGTTTTAGTTTTTTTTGGTTCCCCCTCCTGTCCACTCCCGTTAACTTTTTATCCCGTACAGTCCCAATTATCTGAGTACAGGTAGTCCCCGACTTACGAGCGAGTTCCGTTACAACGAGGCGCTCGTAACACGGAAATCTCGTAAATTGGAACGGCCGCCACGTGTCTCGTAAGTCCGGAATTTCGCTCGTAAGTTGGAACGGTTTTGCTAGCGCGACTACAAACACTCGTTTTTCATCGAAAAACTGCTTATGAGTGCATAAAAATGATCGGAAACGTGTGTCCACATGTTTAGCTAACGAACTGTGGTGAAAAAACACAGAAAAACTCGGTATTTTTTGCGTTTTTTCCAAAAATTCGCCAGCTCGTAAGTCCGGAACCTCGTATGTAAGAGCGCTCGTAAGTCGGGGACTACCTGTAATATGAAAGTTGAAGATCGTGTGTCGAGTACAATCTTACATTTAAAACCCGCACAAGGTGAATCTGCGAAAGTCGAACCGTGAAGTATTGAGGGACTACTGTGCTGCACTGCCTTACTTCAAAGTAACAGGCCGTTACTTAACTTACGATTAGACTAACTATTAGAGCATTTAGATGAAAGTTTATTTAAATGCATGTTGTACAGAAGAATGGTAGCTTTATTTATCTTCTATAAAGAATAAACTTTTTCTTTGCGGGAAATGAAAGTCCCCAGTCTGTCACAGACGGGTTTAGAGCTGTGGAGGCGCACGAGTTAAGCGTGAGCTCACACAGACACGACTCGGACGCTCACCCAGAAGACAGGATCTTAGAGAAGGAGTCTGTCCTGATGATCCTCCCGTCAACATCCATGGACAGAAACGTTGGAGACCACGGCTGAAGGAAAAAACAAAACAAGAATAATTCACTCTTTTTTGTGATAAACCCATATCATATCAGAAATAGTGTGTTTACATCCAAACAAAAGGTTCTTGAGGCCAATTCAATGATGCGCACCTGTTTTTATAGCCTGACATTTTCTTTGAACTGTCTAACTTTTTGTGTTGTATTTGTTGCTGCCTCTTGGCCAGGACTCCCTTGAAAAGGTTTTGAATGTCATTGTTTTTTTTATTATCCTGGTAAAATAAAGGTAAAATAAAATAAAACATATCTTCCAGTCTAACAGGGGGCCGAGCTGTTTGTACCTTATCAAACTGCAGGAAGTAGTACGGGTCGTCCTCTATGATGAGCAAGTCGTACAGCCGAGCCAGCTAAAAGGAAAGAGACGTAAGCTCTACTGCTTTTAGAAACAGAAACTGAATATTTTCTATAAAAGTCAGAATTCACGATAATTTTTTTTTAAAATTCTGCAGAGCGTGCGTTTCAATCCGACCTGTTTGCGTGACTTTGAAGAAAACTCAAACCTCGTACACGTCCTTCTTCCTCTCCGCCGTCATGGAGGCGCCGGTGGGGTTCCCGCCATTTGGGATGGTGTAGAGGACCCTGGGAGCGGTGCTGCCGGGCTTGTGGACTTCTGATGGGTTCCAGCGAGACAGGACCTTTTTCAGGGCTGAGGGGATCATGCCGTACTGATCGCTGGGGACGTTTATTAAGTTGCAGCCAAGAGGCTGGAGCTGCAGAGACAGAGAGGGGCAGTAGCTCGAGCCACAACACGAGTGTGTGTGTGTGTGTGGGTGTGTGTGTGATATACAATGAAGAAAAAGACTCACCGCTGCAAGCGTGCCAGAGTACGTTGGTGCATCCAGGAGAACGTTGTCCCCCGGGTTAACCAGCATCTCAAACACCTACAAACAACAAAAGTCAGTGACACAAAAGTGTTATAAATACATGTAAGTTGGCCGCTAGTACAATGATTGCATTTTTAAAAAAATTATTAGTGAAACTACGCTGCTGGAATCAGAATCAAGTGTTTGCATTTCATGCTTTGGGAGGTGGTGGTGTTACTTTGCAGAGCCCCTCCTGGCTCCCTGTCGTCACACACACGTCCATCTGACCGTTCTCGGGGCTGTAAGTGGCGGTCGGCGGGTTGTGGAGGTTCTTCTGCAGGTTCTTCATCCACGTCAGCAGCTCGGGGATTCTACAGAAGAGGAAAAATGGAGTTTATAATCAGATGTTCCTCTGCTGAAAGCCTGTACTGATCGACAGTCAGCTCAAAGGAAAAGAAAACAAGCAAACTTTGCAGAAGTTGTTTAAAATATTCTCAAATCAACATTATTTTGGTAAACTAACAAGATTACAAAATGTCCAGAGACATGTCCAGAGGAGGGACAGTGGGTATATTGGTAGAAGGATGTTAGAAATGCAGCTGCCAGGAAAAAGACAAAGAGGAAGGCCAAAGAGGAGATATATGGATGCAGTTAGAGAGGACATGAAGGTAGTTGGAGTGAGGACAGAGGATGCAGAGGACAGAGTGAGGTGGAGGAAGATGACTCGCTGTGGCGACCCCTGAAAAGGGAAAAGCCGAAAGAAGAAGAAAGAAGAACAAGATTACAAAAAAGGAATAGGCTGAAGTCAAGGTTTATACAGTACTTGCCTACCCTATTCATAGATAGCAGTCTACATAATGACAGATATCTACTGTTCATATACATAAGTACACATACGCACATTTATATTTAAATATGCATGTAAATACTGTACATATACTCACA
Organism: Garcialebias charrua; assembly: GCA_038048925.1. Classification (NCBI taxonomy): domain Eukaryota; kingdom Metazoa; phylum Chordata; class Actinopteri; order Cyprinodontiformes; family Rivulidae; genus Garcialebias; species Garcialebias charrua. The sequence continues at coordinate 25,930 of JBBPBX010013709.1, forward strand.
TTCTTCTTCCGGCACTCGGCAAGGCAGGTCGCATATCTTTCTGCTCTTCCCTCCCTAAGTTTTTCCTACTCCCTGCTTGCTTTTCGTCTCGTCTGCGACCCTTCAGCGCTCACTCGAACCAATATGGAATTAATCAATTGGGCTGTTTCTTCAATGGATAAGATTTTTTCCACGAAGCGGACCGTGTCAGGAGAAGCTGTCTGTCCCTCCGACACACACGCGGCTGGATACGTGCTGGACTCGTGGGGTCAGTGGCAGCCCATGTGTCTGTCCGTTCTGAGTGTCGAAGACGTGGAGGATTTGTGGATTATTGGATTATTGGTAGCAACTGCTCTGTTTTTTGGCGTAACCGGAGTTGTTTGTTATCGGAAGCTGAGGGAGGCTTCGGCGGCTATCAGAGCGCTGTCGGGACTGCCTGATCAGCAAAATTCTCTGAACCGGGTCGTGGGCTCCTCATCCCAGCTGCTGTATGAGCTCAATCGCACGATTGGTGCAGTGGTGGACCACCGTGCACCTGCTGTCCGTTTTGGGACTTGTTTGCAGCCACCCAGGATCGATCAAGGGACAGGTGGAAGCTCATGAAAGCGGGGCAGAGCAGAACCACATATTTGGATTTCTTTCGGCCATGAAACAGCACCCACAGACTTGGAGGCGGCAGTGGAAAAGAACACTGTGGTCTATTTGGATAACAAACGAAACATTATCTGGCTTCTGCACATGTCCTTGACAAGCGGGCTGTGGGAATCCATTCTCCTAGAGTGAGGAGTTGAAGAGCCCCCCCCCTCCCCCTCCCCAGAGATTTCTGTGAGGCTTCGGATAACACCCAGCTGCACACCTGCTGAACTTTGTGTTTGTCTGAAATTAATCATGGACACAATCTCCTTGCCTGCCGTATTTCCTTTGTTATTGTACCTAAATGTGCTCTGATATGGTTTTTACTGAATCACGCGGTGTCTTGAAGACAAAATGTGATTCATCTTTTTTTAATATCAATGCTGTGAATCCCAGTGTTTCTGCCTGTTTTTCCTGCTTTTGACCTTCATCTGGAGACAGATTGGGCCTGGCCGCGCTAAGAGCATATCAATGTGTTGAATAAACATGTCGTGTGTTGATAAAACATATCGTGTGTTGATAAAACATGTAATATGCTTTGTTTTGCTGCAGCTTTTGCACTCATTTCTCTCTGGATGCCTGCAATACATACTTACGTTGTAATCGGTGGAAATTGATGCAATGTTAATAAAACTCCTTGATTCCTTGATTCCTTGATTACATTACATTACATACATACATGGTTCACAATACATATTTACATCTACATAACAGTATAAGCTTTTATCATTTAAAATTTTAAGGTTATATATATGTAACTTTTCTAACAATATATTTTTAACATATTTCTTCACTCTGTCACTATCTCCTGACAGACTGATGTTAGACAAGTAATCTCTGAAAAAAACTATAGTCCCCTTGCTTCTCTAAAAGCATTTAAAAAAACACAGTGACCCGCCGTTAACCAGCCAATAAAAACAGAGTTTTTAACCAGCCAATAAAAACAGAGTTTTTAACCAGCCAATAAAAACAGAGCTTCTCACGCTCCTAACCCACGCCCCCGCCTGTCCCAGCCCCAGCGGCCGCGCACGTTCTCGTTCAAAGGATTGCAAAGCGATGCAAAACTGTTTTGTATGTGACACAAATGTATTAAATTCCCCTTCTTCATCCCTGATCTGGACTTTTCTTTTGTTTTTTTGCCAAAAGTCAAGTGATCGCTTCCTCCTCCGCTGAGTCCATGACTGAAATTATGAGGAAATGAATGAATTTGTCACGAGCGAATTAAACTCGGGTTCAACGTGGCTGCGCGAGGCTCTGCAGATTTCATGGTGTTCTGGTGTGCTGGACCAGCGCTCCATGTTTTTATTTTATTTTTTAGAACGTTTTATTAACATATAAACACAGAAATTCGCAGCGGCTGCGACAGGACATGAAGTGGAGGCGAGCAAAGGAAGCTGAGCTGAATTTCAAGCGAGGGGGAGCAGAGCTATATATGGCTCTGAGGGGGAGGGACCAGAAACGTGTCTCTGTTCAAAATTTTTCTAAGTTTCAGCGTGTTCCAGAAATTACATATAGCAGCTTTAAAGCTCACGTTGAGATCATCGTTCATTACGTTCCACAGTTTCACGTAGATAACTGAACTGCATCTGGATTTTACTTTACTTTTCTCTTTAGCATGTTCAAATATTAACAAACCTCACTAGTCTCCCTTAACTTAAATAATTTCTGAATTCCAGAAGTAAGACTTTTATTCAGTGCTCTATACATTAGTTCTCATCTGCTCACACAGACTCATGTTCGTGCTGCTGTTGTTTTGGCGCATTGTTTTAGTACTATTAGTGCTTAGTGTATTCTTAGTCTTGTGTATTCTTAGTTTAGTGAATGCAATATATTTCTTAGTTCATGACTCGGCTCTTAATGTTTTTCTTTACAATTTGTGTTTTTGTTGGATGTAACTGGGACCCTGCATACATACTTCGTCGGATGTAACTGGGACCCTGCATACATAGCTTCGTCCCACCTCATGTATCACGTGTGGTGTGTATGACTAATAAATCTCTCTGACTCTGATTATTTCCAGTATTTTTACATACCATATTTTTCAGACTATAAGGAGCACTTAAAGATCCACTGACGTAATTTTTCTACTATTCATCAAATTGCTCAAAATATATATATATTATCATTTAAATATGTTAATTTTTGCAAACAAAATGATAAATCACTTTAATTTTGCTTTAAAAGTGATTTTGAACTTCAAGCCGTGTTTAATCATGGGAAATCCGTTTACACCTGAACGCACCATCTGTGATGTAATGTGCAGAGTGAGAGGCAGAGGGCTCCAGTCTCTTCAATAGCAGACATTTTAAAACCTGACTAATTTAGCAATCTAGGTGAAGATTTAAGCTATTTGTCTTCATTTTGGGAAGCAGAAAATAGTTTGGGTGATGGAACAAGAAACAGCAGGATCTAATTTAGATCTGATGCCGTATCAGACTTACTTTTATGTGAGCTGCTCATACCGTGACAAGCCAAGAGCTCTGCCTCAACTCTGCACATGACATCACAGATGGTGCGTTCGGGTGTAAACGGATTTCCCATGATTAAACACAGCTTGAAGTTCAAAATCACTTTTAAAGCAAAATTAAAGTGATTTATCATTTTGTTTGCAAAAACTAACATATTTAAATGATAATATATATATATTTTGAGCAATTTGATGAATAGTAGAAAAATCACGTCAGTGGATCTTTAAAATCCATTAATTTTCTCAAAAACCAACAGTGAGCCTTATAATCCTGTGCGACTTATGTATTAACTCTGGTTGAGCTTACTGACCTCGAACCGACTCAAAAAAAAAGAGTATCGTTTTGTATTTTATGTTGTACAACTGAACAATGTTGAGAGATATTGTGAATAAGTTGAATAAAGTTTGACTTATCTGACTGTTTTGGTTCACTTAATGCATCTTATAATCCAGTGAACCTTATGTGTGAAAACATACCATACCATTTACCATTTTTATTTATAAAACACTTTAAACAGCAACAGGGCCAACCAAAGTGCTGTACTAACAGAAACAAACAGGCAAAGCACACAGCAACACATAACAACGTAAAATCAAAACATAGAAACAAAATAATAGCAGATAATAACATAATGACTAACACAGTGTGATGCATACAGGTTCAACACAAATCATGCAGTGCTGAAAGCCAGGGAACCCGTTCAATGACATTACGCTGTATAGTCTGAAAAATACGGTAAAAAATGTCATTAAATTTTAAAGTATTACTCTGAATGAAAAGTTTATTAGTTCATTCACAATATCCCACTTTATTAATAAGCCTAATTGCTTTATTTGTAACATTACTAATATGTCACTACCGGTAGTTGTTTTATTTGCATTTCCCCATATTTCTGAGCAATATTACAAATAGGGCATAACCAAGGAAGAGTATATAATAAGCAAGCCTTTTACATTTATTAAATCTTTTATTTTAAACAATATTCCAACAGTTTTTGCCATTTTATTTCTAATATATTCAACAAGTTTGTTGTGCAGAATGATACCTAAAAATTTTGTTGATTTTAACTCCATTTATGTAACTTTACATTATTGTAAATCCGATTACCAGAAAATACCATCAATTTAGTTTTTTTTTTTTCATTTAAAGATCGCTTATTCTAAAACCACTTTTTTCAAATCAGCTAGCTCTTTTTCTACTATTTGTATTAGTTCATCTATATTATTTCCAGAAAAAAGTTTGTAACATCAGCAAACATTATAAATAAAAAAAACTGGATAATGTAGAAATAAGTAAAGTATAAATAATTTAGGTCCTAGAATTGAGCCTTGAGGAAGACCACATTTTCCAGTTTCAATTTGTGACTTTGTGTTAATTTGTATATATTGCAACATATTACCGTACTCAAAAAACTCTTTAACCACTGATGTAAGCCATATTGTTCACATTTTCCCAGTAGTCGTACATGGTCAATAGTGTCAAATGCCTTTCATAAATCAACGAACACACCCACTGTATCAAGTTTCTGATCAACTGCTGCAGCAACATGTTCCACAAACTCCATCACAGCTAAATATTAGATAAAAGTTAGACAAGCTTTATCAGGGAAGAGTCTCATTTATTCTAATATTCTTTGGTCACTCACCCGTTGGAGGCAGAGTACTGCAGGGCCCTCTTCATCGTCGCCTCGTTGAAGGTCACCGCCTGGCCATTCTTCACCTGGATGGATGCCGACAGGAAGGGGAAGGTGTCCGGGTTGGGGGCTCCTCCGGCCAGAGAGATCAGGGAGGGAGGCGAGCGCTGCTGCAGCTCAGCTTCACTCAGGAGACGGGAGAGACATGAAACATCACACGCTAATGTGATGATGCAGATTCCAAAATAATTCTTGTCTTTAAGGATCTAGAGAAACATTTATTGTTTATTCATTTTAAAATCTGAATGAGTCTGGGTTTCTTAGGCCTCTGGTTATATATAAAATAAAATAAAATCACATTTGTGCAGCATTCGTGTAAAAAATATTAATTAAAGTAATCCTTAAATAAACATGTCTCTCTTGTAAATGAGTCCTCATAAATAAACAGGTCTCTCTTGTATGTAAATGAGTCCTCATAACTCAATGGGGCTAACCTGTATTAATAAAGTTTAATGAATTTAATTTTTAATAATTTGTGCTGACTATGATGACCTCAAAATACTTTTAAAATGCTGTCACTGTTTTTTGTGTGTGTGTTAATTATCCAAATCTATAAAGATTTGTAAGCAAAACAGAAAAAAGGCTTACTCAAAACAAGACAAACTTTAATATGAGCATTATTTTCCTCGACATCCCCATGAAATGTAAGTAACATTTAACTTCCTTTCTATGTGACTGTTTTTCGGTCTGTTAGCAAAATATCTCACGAAACACTGGACACATTTTAATAAAACTCTCAGAAAGTAATCAGTAGATGTCCATCTTCAACTGATTAACTTTTAGTGCAAATCCAATACAAAGTGAACGCCTCAAATAATCAACCTTAGCAAACACAAAAATCATAATAGCTCATCTTATTTCTCAGACAACGAGCTAAAATTTGGTGTGGCAGTAGCTGAGAGTCTTCCACACCTCATATGCTGAGCCCTTAGAGATCAAACAAGATCCTTGTTCAAAACTGTGCATGCAAGATGGTGAGTGATACACATTATTTCAAGGAATGCTACTTTTAATTTTTAGAAGTAGTTTGTTAATTAAGCATAGTGGAATAACAGCACTGTTTCTATATGTGCACTGTTTCTTCATGCGGCACTGGTACAACTCTAAAACACAATGTGGACATCCACATGTGTGTAAAAACAGCTGCAGGTTCAGGTGTGACCATAGGCGTAGATCCTGGGGGGGTCGGGGGGGTCCGGACCCCCCCAATCTTGGGGAAATATAGATCTGTCCCCCCCAATAATTCAATAAAGGAAACCGTGTCTTTAAACAATATAAATATAAAAAGGCAAAAAAAGAGAGAAATCTGCCATTATTCTAAGAAAAAAAAAAGGAAATTTTGCCCCCCCCCTCTCTGTTGGCAAATGGTTTAGTCCAATGTTTACAAGGAACAACAGCGGCACCAGAGTCACAGGCGGCTCCGCACGGGAGCTGCAGCACAAACTATTAAGTTCCAGTAAGTAGCTACTTAAAACATAGGTGACAGTGACTGGGAGGAAAAGGTCTTTCATTAGTGGCTGTGGCAACAGCAAAATGCAACGAGGAGCGACACCATCAGCTAACACGCTAGCTTCAATGCTAACTAGCTCCCAGGGGGCTGCAACAGACAGAAGAATGTCAGCGCATCTTTGAGCAGGATGGATTCACATTCATCATATTTTCAGGTGTGGAGCTCTTGAAAGAAGTAATGATAAAATATGTGAAAGATAATTAATTTAAAAAGAGTAGAGAAGATGTGATGATTAGTTAAAATGATTTTATATGTGTAGCACTTTGTTGCAGCTGTGGTTGTTTTAAAGGGCTTTATAAATAAATTATTATTATAAAAAATGTTGAGGATCAATACTTATGTCACATGATTAATAAAAAAAGTCACTGTTTATTATATTACAATTACATTATTGATATTTTGTATCTGCAACTGGAAGATTTTATTCTTAATAGGTTCTTAAAAAATGCTACAGTAAAAGGCATATTTTGAATGAATGTTACAAACGTGTTCATTTCTACAAAACAGTTAATAAAATATTTATAAAATACAATGAATTTCAAATGTTACAGATTGAGTTTAACATAAAAGAAATAGTGTTATATCAGTTAATAATTAATCCATTATGCCCCCTTGTTTAGGACTGGAACCAATCTCAGCTGCTTTTGTGTGAAGGCAGGGGACACCCAGGACAGGTCACCAGAGACACCCAGGACACGTCTCCAGTCCATCACAGAGACACCCAGGACACGTCTCCAGTCCATCACAGAGACAGACAAAGAGACAAACAACCATCCACACTCCCAGTCAAAGCTAAGAACAATTTACATTTGCACAGAAGAGCCAAAAAATTATTCAAACTGAGGACTCAAGTTCTTGATTGAGAGTTCTAATCACTACTGGTAATTATCAATAATAATTGATCATATTTACCAAGCTAAATCATTGTGTGGAGTCTTTAATAATACAGACCAGATCAGATGTGATCAGGCAGTCATATATTCACATGTATGTAAATGTATTATTATTAATACTATAATTAAAGTTGAACCATGCAAATTTGTTTGGAACGAACAAGTGGACCTTTGTGCCTCTTGGTCCCACTGAAGTAGCTCTCAGTCTCAAAAAGTTTGGTGACCCCTGCATTAAAGTATTTCTTCTCCTTGAAAACTGTTTTCTTTTTAAGCTTTAAGATTTTGGGAAGGTGTGGTACCAGATTATCAGTGACACTGACCACAGCAATCTATGAATACAAGCCAAACTGAAATTTAAACAATATTTAGAGGGGACCTATTTTGCAAAATTCTCATTTTGCCACTTGTCAAAATGACAAGTGGCAAAGATTGAACATGTTAATTTTTTTTACAAGAGTAATGAGTGTCACTATTGTACTGATTAATAGTAGTATTAAGACTACTAAATACATGCCATTTAAATCAATATTATTGCTGATTATTCTGCATAGTATATGCATGCAGTTTGGATAAACTTCCCTCTGTACATTTTGCATTACATTTCACTGTAACTTTGCCGACCCCCCCAAAATTGCTCTTAAAAAATTTCCCTGTTTATGGTCCCCCCCAATAATGAGATGAAATCTACGCCCTTGGGTGTGACAGATATGTACTCACTCAGCATCCTGATGGGAGAAGGCCTTCTAGCTCCACTGACTGCTGTCAGAAACCGAGAGTAATTCATGGTTCCTGACAAATTACAATAAAAGCATGAGCAGTATATTAGCTTCCTCTCACTGTAATTTTCCACTTAAAACAAAATAATAAAGGCAATGTAACTGTATGTGTTGTCGTGACATTTGGCATGTTTGCACATATGGTTTAGTCACACAGAGGCAGAAAATGTATGTTAATCGTTCGTTAAACTATCTTTAAATCACAATAAAGCCACGTATGACGAATACAAGCGAGGGACACGCAAACAAAAATTACGTCAACATGATGAACACACTGTACAGACCACATTCAGTTGGACAAACTGACCTTTTGTGTGTGCGGCTCGCTCGTACCGGAGGATTGTGGTCAATGTAGTTCTTGAACTGTGGAGACCAATCCTCTTGGGGTGGGACCTGAACTACATTACCCGAGCTGACAACTTAAAACGCCTCACAGAGCAAGGGTAGTGACTGAAAATGGCAGTTGTTAAGCCTTACTGGTGGCTAAATAAGGTTATCTTTCAGCCAAGTACGCCTGTTGTTGTTGTTTTCCATTGGATGCACCCAACAGGCACGAGAGCTGGTTAGTGTTGTGCTGAAAATAGCGCCCCGGCTGTGAAACGCTAAGCGGTTTCGAGGGCTGTTTGTTCACTAATAACTTGAATAAAAGTTTTAAAAAATTAAACAGATTTGCGTTTTCCACTACCCTTAGGAACACACTTATCTATATTATTGATTTTGAAAATTATACAGGACTTTGGCCGGCTTGTGTGCGGGGTGCTTTTTCGGCACAACACCAGTATGCTTGTTCCGGTAACAACCGGAAAACGTTGACGTAACGTCCGTGTTGTTAGCTTAGCTTAGCTGTTACGTTTACAGAACACACTTTTTTTGCTGGCTGCGTAGACAAACAATTGTTTCTCTGTTTGGTACCGTCTTTTTTGTCAACGAACGACCTCAAAGTTAAAACTGTAAACTATTTCAAATTTCATTTTAATACCTTAAAACAGCCGAAGCCAGCGGCTAACATCATGTCACTTTACATGATGTAAAGTAGTGAAATGTATTTTATTTAACAGGAGTGGTTCGGGATCATTGTGACTGTTTTGATTCGTGTTGCCATGTAGAGCTCTGTTTTATTCTGTCGTTTCAATGGGGAAAAGAAAAGACATGATTCACCCCAGATTTCTCGGTGAGTAGTTATAATTAAACATTTGAAGGTAAAATTAATCATGTACTGAACTAAAAACACGGTTTTGTACTTGTGATAAACACCTGAGCAGTATCTATATTTGATGATTACTTTATAGTCCCCAAAATTAATCTTCAATGCAGTTGAATGAGTTCATCCAGGTCTATTGTAGGAAGCAGAGTATTAAATGTAATGTGGTTATTTATCTGAGACTTCATTCATTCATTCATTCATTCAACCTTTATTTATACAGGCTAGCCTCGTTGAGTCACGGGGACTCATTTACAAGAGGGACCTGTCTCACTCACACCAAACAACCATCTCACACTCACACCTAGGGTCAATTTAGAGTCACCAATCAGCCTAACAAGCATGTTTTTTGGTCTGTGGGAGGAAACCGGAGTACCCGGAGGAAACCCACGCATGCACGGGGAGAACATGCAAACTCCACCCAGAAAGGCCCCGGACCGGGATTTGAACCGGCAACCTTCTCGCTGAGAGGCAGCAGCTCTACCAGTTGTGCCAACGTGCTGCCCTAGGGTCAGAAATGGCAAACCATCATTTGTACATCTCTGGAAGTGTGTGTGTGTGTGGGGTGGGGATATAGCTTTGCCCCTCTGTCTCTAACAACAACCCTGATTGATTTATTTCAGTAACATTTCTAAAAATTGTTTCCGTTTCCATCTGTCCCTCCGCAGGTGAAAGCAGCTCCGGTTTGTACAGCGTCCACAAGAGGAAACACAAAAAACACAAGAAGCACAAAAAGAAACACCACAGCTTCACTGAGGACCCGGAGCCCGAGCCTGTGCCGGTCCCTCGACCTCCACCGCAGCTTCGACTGAAAATCAAACTGGGAGGACAGACGCTGGGCTGGGCACCAAAAGGTGAGCTGTTTGCGCCTGGTTGTAATGTTTATTGATTTGAATACAGTGAGTTGACCAGCTGCTCTCTGACTCAGCGTTCCCACCTTCACCGTCCATCCTGGAGTGGCTCGTCCTCCCTCACCACTGATGATCATCGATAGTGATGTGGATGATGACGATGAAGATGATGACGATGAGCCCTCTGTGCCGTTGGAGCAGTATCGAGCCTGGTTGGGTATGTAGGATGATTATCAGAGCTACAGCCATTTTTGAGTTTGAGCTGCAGACATTTTGAGGACCTAACAGGAGAACATTGAGTTTCACCATTAGGACAAGTTTTAAATTTTAACTTGTTGGTTTTATTTGCAAATATTTCCCACCTGATTGTTCAGAGAATAAAGCTAAAGCATTTTGTTTAAATGAGCCAACCAGATAAAGGACACACTGAGGTCTAGCGTAGAAGTTTTTCTTTTTTGTTCAACTTTTATTTAGGCAGGTTAATCCCATTGAGCCTCGAGGACTCATTTACAAGAGAGACCTGGCTACAAACAAAGAACGATGACAACATCAACAGTAGATTTTCCTTGGACAATCAACAATAGACAATCATAAGAGAGGCATACAGATTTCTTTTTTTTAACAAGTTAAAACAAAGATGTCAAAGTAGCAAAACAGACAGATTATAAGGCAAATGTAGAAAATCAAAAACAGGAACATGTCTGCATTGGTTCCTGCCTAGCCTGGTTAAAACCAGACCCTTGTCCTTCACTTCGCTTCGTACTAGGGTCTGGACTTTCTCCATAGAGAAACGATTCTTGCTGGAGGCGTGGCCTCTGCCTGAGGAACAAAACCATTGGATCTTAGAAAAATTTTGAACAGGGAAAGCAGAAAGGAAGCAGAAGAAGAAAATAATCTTATTAATAAGATTATTTTCTTCTTCTGCTTCCTTTCATGTATTGTTTTATTTCTTGTTGTTTTGTAAATAGTTTTCTTGTGTTTTTTTAATCTGGAATGAATAAATAATCTAAAAAAGAAAGAAAAAAAAATCATACCTTGTGGGATTCGAACCCACAAGGTCTAGATAAGGTTAGGAGCAGCTAACGGCACATTGCGTTTCCAGTGAGCTACCTGGACGTGTCTATATTTTAAGGTCCACATTTATTATAAACGAACCGCCCCTCATAAAATTCTGGCTACGCCTATGCCCCTTAATATCTGACCACTTTTATTTTAGTTCTGCCGGTGTTCGCTGCTCTGACCCCACAGCATTTACAGCTTCACACAGGCTGTCCCACTCACGCCTTTTGCGCTTAGCTGTAACGCCAGAGGACAGCGTGCCAAACAAAACTTTTTTCCGTGCCTCTACCTCACTCAGAAGTGTCTCCAGTTCACAGTCCGTGAAGTTCCTCTTTTTTCCACGTTTCGACATGATTTGCAATAGAGCAAAGACGACATTCCTCTGGTGCAGGGCATATTTAAATGAATTTGCATATTTATATGGAGGCGTGTCAAAGGCGGAGTCGGCCACTCTCTCATGTGCGCTCAATTCCACGTTGATTGTGATGTACAAAAGCAATGTGCGTGGATTCCGGCGTATGCACAGTTTGATACATCTGGATTTTTTTTGTGCGTACGCCGTTTTCTGGATTTGACCGTACGTCACGTTTCAGTATAGCCTGGTTAAAACCAGACCCTTGTCCTTCACTTCGCTTCAGACAATGGTCTGGGACTTCTCCATTGAAAAACGATTCTTGCTGGAGGCGTGGCCTCTGCCTGAGGAACAAAACCATTGGATCTTAGAAAAATTTTGAACAGGTAAAGCATTCTGCTCCCTCCCCCTCAGAGCTCTGCCGAACTTGACATCTGCTCCGCCTCCTGCTGAATTTTCTCTCGCTGCCTGCATTCTGTGTTTATAACGTTTGAAAAAAATTAAATAAAACCATGTAGCGCTGGTCCAGAAGACCAGAAAATATGCAGGGACTCGGGCAGCAACGTAAAACCCTATTTTAATTCTCTCGTGACAACCTCAGTCATTTCCTTATTCTTTGCACCGCGCGGCGCCGGAGAGAGAGGAGGAGGAGAGCGATCACTTGACTTTTGGCAAAAAAACAAAATAAAACTCCAGATAAGAGATTAAGAAGGGGAATTTAACACATTTGTGTCAAATATAAAACAGTCCTGCATCGCTTTGCATCGCTTTGAATGAGAACATGCGGCTGCGCGCTGGCTCTGGCTGCGCTGGGACAGGTGGAACTCAGCGGAGAGGAGGAGGAGGAGGGAGGAGGGAGCGATAACTTGACTTTTGGCCAAAAAAACAAAAGAAAACTCCAGATAAGGGATTAAGAAGGGGAAATTAATAAATTTGTATCACATATAAAACAGTCCTGCATCGCTTTGCATCGCTTTGAATGAGAACATGCGACTGCTCGCTGGCTGCGCTGGGACAGGTGGGGGCGTGGGTTAGGGGCCAAAAACTCCGCCCCTTCTGTTCTCTGATTGGTCCGGTCAAAAATCTACCGGAGAAATCGTTGTCTATGAGAGAAGTCCCAGACTGTGCAGTGAAGGGAAATGAGAATTGAGCGGAGCTGTGCAGGAAGGCGAGGGCCAGGCTAGCGTAACCACGAAACGTTGTAACTCGAGACCATCGTAAGTCGAGGACTACCTGTATTTGAACTCCAGGGGGCTTTCTGGGTGGAGTTTGCATGTTCTCTCTGTGCATGCGTGGGTTTTCTCTGGGTACTCCAGTTTCCTCCCACAGACCAAAAACA
>JBBPBX010013710.1:13823-31957 GCA_038048925.1 Garcialebias charrua
GCTGTTGTCATCAATATGTGCTAAAAGATGCTGAACATTATAAAAAGTTTGTCTTCGGTGAAGTTTCAGTTAAAAAAAAAAAGATATTTAAAGAGCTTAATGGTTTGTATGTAAACTACAATAAAAACGGTTTTATTCAACACCTCGTTCTTTGTTCCGCCCTGTGGTGCATTCAGGTCTTGCATCTCCAGGATCTCCTCGAGGACGAGCATCTTCTCTGAACTCTGGAGCCAAAATACAGTAATGTCAAAAATGTACATGCAGCAGGTTGAAATGTTTTCATATTCAGTCAGCGTGTGCGTGAAGGAAGTCCTTTAAACGGCAGGAAGTACCTGCTTGGGTTGAGTTTTCTTGATCCGGAACGACACGACCTGTGAAAACCAAAAGAGAAACAATGAAGGAAGTTAAATACTGAGGCTCAAACAATCAGAAGTGTAATTTGGGGCGCTGTAGTTCAGCTTCTTTTCATCACGTTTTTAGTTGTTTTTAAAGATGAAAACAACTCACTCGTCTTTGCTTCTTTACGGTTCTTTTGCGTTGCAGCCTGGCTCCTGTTGGCGGAGGATGCTCTTCTCCTTCCTGGAGTTTTTTTGTTCAGTTTTTAATACTTTGTTTGAAAAAAAAAAAGAATGTGGGAAAAAAAAAAGTAAATAAACACCTGTTCGTACCTGCATCTCTGAACTTTTGGGAGTCCGCCCGAAGAGCCCTGAAATCCCAACGTTTTTTTCCTGTAAAATAAAAAGCATTTGTTTTGTCTCGTCACCAAGTATTACATAGCCTGGTTGAAACCATACCCTGTGCTTCACTTCGCTTCACACAAGGGTCTGGAATTTTCCCATTGAAAACCGTTTCTTGCTGGAGGCGTTGGCCTCTGATTAGGAACAAAACCATTGGATAATTTGAACAGGGAAACCATTCTGCTCCCTCCCCTCAGCCACCCCCCTCTGCTGAAGTTCAGCAGCTGAACTTGACTGACAACTGCTCCGCCCCCTCTGCAGCGTTTCTCTTGCTGCGCAAATTCTGTGTTTATATCATATGTTATAAAACGTTTTAATACAATAAAATCAAACCATGGATCGCTGGTCCAGCTCACCAAAACACCAGAAAATCTGATGGGACTCGCTCAGCAACTAAAACCCGAGTTTATTTCTCGTGACAACCTGAGGCATTTCCGTGTTCATTTTACAGCAACGAATTGAGCCTGCTGTCTCTCTCATTTTACTCAGCAGGAGGGTGGAGGAGAAGGAGCGATTACTTAACTTTTGGGGGAAAAAACCAAAAGAAAACTCCAGATAAGGGATTAAGAAGGGGAAATTAATAAATTTGTGTCACATATCTGCATCGCTTTGCATCTTTTGAATGAGAACATGCCGCTGCTCGCTGACTGAGCGCTGGCAGAGCCTTTTATAGGGCTCTGCGCGCTGGGACAGGTGGGGGCGTGGGTTAGGGTCCAAAACTCCGCCCCTTCTGTTCTCTGATTGGTCCGAACAAAAATCTACTGGACAAATCCTTGTGGGCGGGTAAAGTCCCAGACTGTGCAGTGAAGGGAAATGAGAATTGAGCGGAGCTGTGCAGGAAGGCGAGGGCCAGGCTAAGTATTACATAAAAGGTGAAGAAATGTAAAATGAAAAACTCTCCTCGCCTTCGCTGTGCTTGAAGCATCGGAAAGATGATCGTTTCTCGCCAACGTTTCATCCTGAGCTGAAACCGCATCCTTTAAAATCAAACGACGAGATAATAAAACGTGTTTATGTTAAATAAAGTTCTTGATGAATACAAAACTTTATGTGGTGCGAATTACAAATAAGAAACTCTGACTCTTGACTTTATTCGTCAGACATTTTGCCCCTCGGACGTTCTTGTAAGAAAAAGAGTGAAGAACGTTTACTTTCCAGCTCGTTTTTTTTTTTTTGCTGCTACACTGTCAAAGAGTCAAACGTGCTCATGTTTGCAGCACGTTGTGTTTTTGTTTCTTTCAGGAATCTCTCACCTTCTCGATCTCTGTGAGGCTGTCGCAGCTCGCCGACAATCGCGTCGAGTCACTGAGAGGGTCCTGAGGAAGAAAAAAAGAGAGTCTGCGATTCGTGTAAAAAGTGTTTCGTGACTCCAAGTTGCAAGAACTAAGACGAGGTTGACGTTGAGAATGGGCCATGAGTACAGTGTTAACCCTCCTGCTGTCCTTGGGTCAAAATAACCACTGACTGAGGCCTCAAGTCATTTTGACCCAACAACAGCGCCTAACTGATGGCCTCGTTTTTGAGTTTTGAAACAAGGATACCAGAGAGTAAAAATAAATGTTCTTTATTTTTTTTACAATTTTACATCACTTTCAGGCTAATAAAAACATTTTAAGGGTCATCAGGGTGAAAAAATAAAACAAGGCTACAGCATCATCATGTCATCATGTCACATCTACAGTTTAACGTTTCATTGAAGAAAGTCACTCCCATTCCTATCAGAATTATAACTGCCTCTGATTACTTTCATCCAACTAATGAGATATTTCTTACATTGCATATTTTAAAATTTTACGACTTAGTAGAACTCAGAACAGCACTGATTATGTACAAAGCCTATAATAAACTGCTTCCAAGCTGTATACAAAAGTGGTTCAAAATTAAAGAGAAAAACTATGATTTACGAGAGAAGGGTTTATTTTAAAAAAAACAAAGGTTAGGACAAATATTAAAAACAACTGTACTTCAGTTAGAGGGATTCAGGTGTGGAATAGTTGTAGTAAGGAGTTTCAACTGTGTTTTTCAATCTTTAAATAAAAAAAACATAAAAATCATTTACTAAACAAATATAATAGGACTTGAGTGGTTTTTTTTTCTGCTTTTCCTTTTTTGTGTTTTGTTTTTTTATGAGCTTGTTTAGTTGGAATTTGTTGATATGTTTGAAAAAACAAATATACAGTACAGGATAATATTCTGCTGCTTTGATTTTGATGTATAACAAAGTGAAGATGTAATAAGCTTGTGCTTCTGCCTACAAATTTTTTTTGGTCCACACTTTTTTTTTGTGTGTGTGTGTTCTTAATTATTTTTACAAATCTGGTTTGGTTCAGAATGTGTATGTAAGTTTAGGGACATGACTAGATAAGCCATTGCTTCTTCCTGTTCCCTTTTTTGAACATTTTTGTTTTGTTTCCAGAATATTTTGGTGGAAATATGTACATTTTTATGTTTATGGTATTGTTTAAAAAATTTTAACTGTTCAAAATGAACTAAATAAATAAATCTGGGCCATGAAGCCAGATCGCTCAGGGAACTTGTGCACACTTCTATCACAAGCACTTCCTGGAAGCTGATTGGCTCGTGAGCCCAAATCTGTAAATATACAATTTTGGCATGAACGCCCTCAGACCCGTGCACTCTGATGATCTCGACCTGCTGTAGCAAAATAAATCTCCACAAATGAATTCTCAGCAAAGGTGCGTTGAATAGATCTTTACGTCTGGAAGTGAGCAGCAGAAGAGGCGATCCAAGGAGAGAATCACAATATTTGGAGTTTAAACACTGAAAGCTGCCTCGCAGAATGATGCTGCCTTCCATTTGTACTCCGAAGTAGAAACTAGGCCTGTTACAATAACTAATTTCGCTGGGCGATTAACTGTCTCAGAAATTATCGCGATAAACAATAATATTGTTTGAAATTTGACAATAATTAGTAATTATTGTCAAATGCAAAATTCACTTTTTAATGTTTTTTTTACTCAACTTTGGGTATTTACTTCATAAAAAAACAGTCCTTGTGCCAAAAAAATGCACCCAGTGGTTTATTTACTCTAAGTAGATTTATTTATTTTTGATAAATACACCTGGATTCACACTTCCTGCAGTTATTGACGTCACAAGCCGTAGCCAATCACCTCAAACCTGAGTCCAGCCCCTCACCTAGCAACCCCTGGTTAGGCTCAACCCACTTCTGTATTAAACACATGACTGTTGTTTTTCATGATTTCATCTCATCTTTTGTTTATATGTTCTTAATTTCATGTGTACAGCACTTTGTTGCAGCTGTGTTTTTTTTAAATGGCTTTATAAATAAAGTATAATTGTTATTTTTATGTTTTAGTTCAATTTTTAGTGTATTTGCGATCGCTCCCAACGCGCAGCCGGCAAAAATTAAACGAGCGGACTCCCGGCATAGGGACCGGCGGCAACGGGACACTGCTTCTGGCGGATGGAGCGGAGCTTCAATTGTACAGCCTCGTTGCAGCCTTGCAGCAGCCTCGCAGCAGCGAGGACCTTCTCCTTACGGATTAATTTACGGGAGACACTTGGTGAACTTTGTGTTGTCTTGACTGGAACAGCGATAACTCCCAAAATCTCCGCGTGCAACGAGCGGAGCTGGCGAACACCGGAAGAGGAACAAGCTAACATTAGCTTCGGATTCGGGTGGTCTCATGCTAAAAGGAGCAGCTCATGGCGGCGCGCTCAGACGAGTTTCGGTAAGTTATCTTAAGCTAGCACTAACAGTAAGTCAAATGAGTAATAAAAAAAGAGCTAATTTTAAAACAACAACACATTACAGATACTGGCTGTTACAGAGGGCGTAAACAGATCGTTGAAGGGCGTGGACTTCAAGAAACCGGTCGTTCAAAACGAAAGTTAAAAATGGCAGAATTAAAAAGGGTATAATTGATTATCTAATAATTATTTTGTGCATTAAATTGAAGGAATAGGGTCTGGATATCCCACAGAAATACCATAAAAATTTAAAAAATACATCTGAGGTCCCCTTTAAGAAGAAATGTTGGATTTTATTTTGAGTTCAGTACCTTTTTGACCACCAGATGGCAGTATAAGACGGTTTGAACCGAAGGATGGATAGTAAGGGTGCGAGCAGCATGTTTCTCTTAGAAAAATGGGAGGGAGGCCCCTTGATGTGACATGGGCTGTCTCTTGTTCCTTTTTTCCAGTTCTCAAAATGGCAGATGCTCGGTGTGGTTTGAGGTCTTTAGCATAGCATTTTTCACACAAAGCTTTAAATAAATAAAAAAAATAAAAAAACAGTAAACAAGTTCTCAGCTTTAGCAGCTCTCTGCTCCACACAGAGGGCTGTGGTAGCTCAGTGGTCTGTGGTTGTGTCGGAAAGGGCATCCGGCGTAAAAGACAGTTGCCAAGTCTTTGTGCGACTAGCTCGCTGTGGCGACCCCTGACGAAGGGAGAAGCCGAAAAAACAAAACAAAAATAAAGTTCTCAGCTTCTTTTTGCAGAGAAAAACAACTTTTTAGATGAAGGCACGAGTTTCAACCATGAATTTTGGAGTTTCAACAAGACAGAGTTTTTTTCCCCGAGGTTTGCTTGTTAGCTTAGCTTCTCAGCTTATCTCAACATCATCAGCAGCAGCTTTATTTATAAAGCGCTTTAACTTTTTGGAATGACCAGGAGCAGCTGGTCAGCCGACCTGAGTGACCGGGATGGAGTGTACTGTAATGGTGTAGAAGCTCTGTCAAATAAGGGGGGGCAAGGCTGTTTAAAACCTTAAAAACAAACAAATAACTTTAAAATGAACTCTAAAATACACGGGCAGCCAGTGAGAGAAGCCAGGACAGGTGTGATGTGCTCTCTTTTGCGTGTTCCAGTTAAAAGACGTGCAGCAGCATTTTGCACCAGCTGCAGACGTGCAAGTGAGGACTGGCTGACTCCAAGATAGAGAGAATTACAGTAATCCAGCCGTGATGAAATGAAGGCATGGATTACTGTTTCGAACTGTTGCCGTGAAAGAATAGGTTTCACCTTTGCCAATTTTCTCAAATGATAAAAACCAGACTTTACTGTGGCCCTTATTTGATTATCGAGTTTAAAATCACTGTCCATCTTAAAACCAAGATTTGTAACTGTAGATTTTACATACATTGTCAGGGGGTCTAAGTCAACTGGAGGGTTTGAACAAGCTCCCCTAGGTCCAAAAACAAGTACCTCAGTCTTTTTTTCATTAAAGGACAACACCCACCATGACAGTAACAATTCACCATATTGAACTATTACTGTAGTAGAATATTTCGTCTATTTTCATTTTTGCATTTGGGCCAGGCGAGGGTTAAAAAAAAAAAAAAAACGAGTCCCGAATGAATCCGGAAACGCGGCCGAAAAGTGTCGAAGTGTGGAGTGACTTTTGTCACGTCTCCACCCAGAAGGAAGGGATGAGTTTCCATGGAGGTTTATGAGAGTGAGAGTAAAACTGCATATTTCCTGGTGCATTTTTGTGTACAGCTGGACCAGTGCTCTGTTTTTATTTTTTATTTATTTTATAGACCTTTTTAATAAGATATAACACCGCTGCGACTGTTGCTGGCTGCTCTCCTCTCCTCTGCCCAGAGAGGAGCGAGCCGCGCGGCTTCTCCCGTCTTCTCCCTGGCTCCCCGTTCCGCTGCGTCAGCTTTGAAGTTCGTGCCGGGGCTCGGTTCTGTCCCAGCCTTGTTGCTGGAGCACGGGGAAGCACGGGAGAGCACGGGGAGCACGCGCGCTCAGAGCTCCGCGCCGCGGCTGCCTTTCTGTATCCCGACCTGTCTGGTCAGGGGAGAGAATAAAAAGCCGATGCGGAAATTAATGAATTTGTCGCGATCAAGCGAATTAAACTAGTATGTCTACGTGGATGCTGCTCAGAATATGACAGACATCAGTGAGCGACCGCTTCTCTTTTTTTTTTCCTCTCTTAGAGCAGCGGTCATGGAAGTTGATGAAGGCTTATTATAACTCCGCCTGTAACTCCAAGGCGGAATCTTTAGTGATGTGAATGCCCATATTTGGAGAGGGGCAGATCTTCCCGGAGCTTCTGCTAAAATCTGCTATAAATCATGAAATAACACATTTAGCGTTATTTCTCTACAATATAAATAAACGCTCCTGTATTATTTTTAAATAAACTAATAAATATTAATGGCGATGCAATTTGAAAACATGGTGGGTCATGGACTTTAAAATGCAGGAAGTTTAGGGCTATCCGAGCTTTAAGATCCTAGAGACACGATAAAAGAGGTTTAATGGACCAGGCATCAACTCGCCTCAAAGGCACATAAATTTGGCAATCATCAGCATAGCAGTGAAAGGAGATGCCATGTTTTCTAAAAATCGATCCTAGAGGAAGCAAATATAAAGAAAAAAGCAAAGGCCACATGACAAAGGAGCAGAAAAGGATTCATACCCAGCAATTTTTATAGAAAATTAGCTGCTTTTAACGATCCAAAAACCCAATTTTGGACAGTTAAAATTGATTTTAAAGAGAAAAGAGAAAGGGAGGGGTCCGTGAAGAGCACCGGAGTTGAGCTTTTTGTCATCCTGTGTCTTCAGTAGAAAGAGAGAGACACGAAGAAATGATAAAGCCGGTAAATGAAAATTATTATTATTTTTCTTCTTCTTTCGGCTTCTCCCTTCGTCAGGGGTCATCACAGAGAAATAGTCGCACAAAGACTTGGCAATTGTTTTACGCCGGATGCCCTTCCTGACACAACCACAGACCACCGAGCTACCACAGCCCTCTGTGTGGAGCAGAGAGCTGATATCTAGGGTTCCCGGGGGGAACCACTCCAAACCCAATATGGCTGACTCGTGCATGACATGTTGTGTTAGCTGCAGAAATAAACAAATTTAAAAAGATAATTAAATCCGGTCAAACAGACAAAAGCAGAGAAATCCTTCATTATCGATTTGATTTTTGTTAGCCTGGTCAATGCGCCAACGCTGAGCAGAACCACGAGTTCTGCTCAGCGTTGAAGTCAAACTGACGTCGGTTTCCTGCTTCAAGCTCTGACTCATTCAGAAACATTCTTTAGTTTTTAGAATGACACTGCCATAAAAACACATTTGTTCACCTGGGTCACAACAGAACGTGGAGCTGGTTTTGGCGACTTCTTAAAAATCCCCGCCCGTCCTCCTGCTTTCTCCTGTGACAACATTAAAAGTTAACAGTCAGCGTCCGACAACACGAGTCTGCGTTTACAAACGTCCGTACCGTTGATGTGTTCGTCTCAAACAGATCCTCCGAACTTCCAAACAACTTTTTGTCCTTGTTTGTTGTGTTCGACTCCTGAATGCCAACAAAAAAACAGTCAGCACGAAAACGACAAATCAAACTGCTGCTGCTTATTTACTGCACCTCCTCTGTGGCTTTGGGAGTTTTCTTAAACTTGCCACTGAAAATGCTTTTGTCCTGAAAACAGAGAAAGAAAGAATTAACGTTTTATTTAGATCAGGTCTGTGTGAAATATTTTATATATTACATTCGTTTTTGAACTTTTAGCAACAAATTACTGCACAAAAATCAACTAAACTGTAAATGTGTTTCCCTTCAGATGAACGATTGTATACATAATCAGCAAATTTATGTCCGAACACCACAAATAATATGAAATACACATTTCTGTATTTGGAAACGTGGTTCATAAAGTTCTGAATTTACGTGTTTTTGTTGTGTCAGATGAGAAGGACTGAAGGGAAGACGCTCCTCACCTCAAACAGGTCGTCTGAACTAAACCATCTTTTGAAGATCACGGCTGGACCTCCTTTCTTCTCCTAAAACAAACATTTCGGTTTAATAATTTGGTGAAAATGGAAACGTCAGCCTGAAGTCACCGAGGTCTTTGTGCTTTGCTTCAAACTGCACAACAACGTTTTAAACATGAAAGCATTCATCAGTTATTATTTGTGCAGAAATTCAAATCAAACGGCCGAGGCGGCCTTAAAGCTCAGAGGATTTATGGAGGAAAGTCCGCCACATACAGTATTTATTTATTTATTTATTGATGATGTGAATAAACGGTTCCTGATAAATACTAACGATTCTGTAGTATCGTTTCAAATGCTCCCCTATGTTTCCCGTCATCACTTTACTACACAGAAATATGACCCATTGAAACGCGTTAAACATGTTTTATTAGAACCCATCTTTATTACTGTATATCATAAAATAATGCATTCCTTTTAATTGTTTATTTTCACAAACGCCTCATCTTTTGGTTTTTATATGAGCCACTAGATGACGCTCCGTTTCAAGCTTTGAGAGATGCTGTACAGTTGATCCTTTCGTTTAAAAAAAAAAAAAAAAACTATTGAAATTTGTTTTAGTAAAGGCTCATCTGTCCAGAGTCAACCGCTCCACGGACAAATGCTGCCGACTCGAGTGGGCTCAGTGAAAGAACAGTCTTGTTCGTGGCTACTGGATATGGCAGATGGGGGGGGGTCTTCCAAAAACTTGAGACTGGCTTTTTTTTTTATTGTTTATGTCAAAACATCCATTTGGGCATCCCAAAAGTGAATAAATGCAAAACAATGAGTTTTGCAAAACACATAGCCCTTAACAAGTAAATTATTTTGAAACGTGTGCCAATTTAATCTTTTATTTCAGGCTGACAGCTTTTAAAATATTAAAATATTGATTTACTGTGGACAAAATATTATTATCTAGTATTTGTCAGGAGTTTATGTAAGGATTGTTCCTCCGCAGGAAGATTTATTGTCAAAAGTTAAGAGACAGCTTGAGATGGACAAGCAAAGATTTAAATTAAGACCATCTTTTGAGGAAAACAACAGAGTTGGAGCCGTTTTGGTCAAACGATGAACTCATGCAACACAAGATCAAAGACGACCCTCAGCTACTACCACACCAGGTTTCTGCTCTATTCCTGTAAAACCGACGGACATTTTTGTGTTTCCTACAGTGTGGTGGGTTAAAGAGTTGTCTTTCTGAGAGTTTCAGTAAAATATGTCCAGTGGTTCACGAGGTATTTTGCTAACACAACAAACACACAGATGGGCAACAACAGTGTTTCCACTCCACCTTTGGCCACAAGATATTTGATGTGAACAGTGCAATCCTTCAGATTTTACTAAATCTAAATCCTCAAAAGAATTGACTGATCGTAGTGGTTCCCAGCCCTGATCCTTGAGGAACACCATCCTGCATGTTTTTGTTGTTTTCCTGCTTTGACACTCCTGATTTGAATGAACGGGTGATTAATGGGCTTCTGAAGAACTTGATGATGAAGTAATTAAATCACTGAAAAAAGTGTGTTGGAGCAGGAAACAACTAAAACATGCAGGATGCTTCCTCAACGACCGTTGTTGGGAACTAATCGATCATTTCCTGACCTACCAGAGCTTAAAATAAACTTATTCCAGTGCAGCTTTAAAGTGTTTGTGTGACATGATTTTTTTACTATGCATAAAATTGCTCAAAATATAAATCTTTTATCATTCAACTATGTTTGTTTTTGCAAACAAAATGATAAATCAATTTAATTTTGCTTTAAAAGTGATTTAAAACTTTGCACCGTGTTTATTCACGGGAAATCCGATTACACGCGAATGCACCATCTGTGACGTAAAATCGGGCAGAGCCCAGGGCTTGTCAGTGCGCATGTGTGAGCAGCTCCACATGAAGGTAAGTCTCATACGGCTGCAGACCTAAATTAGATCCTGCTGTTTCTTGTTCCATCACCCAAACTATTTTCTGCTTCCCAAAATGAAGACAAATAGCTCAAATCTTCACATAGATTGCTAAATTCGTCGGGTTTTAAATTGTCAGCTATTAAAGAGACCAGAGCCCTCTGCCTCTCACTACGTCACAGATGGTGCATTCGCGTGTAATCGGATTTCCCGTGAATAAACACGGTGCAAAGTTTAAAATCACTTTTAAAGCAAAATTAAATTGATTTATCATTTTGTTTGCAAAAACAAACATAGTTGAATGATAAAAAATATATATTTTGAGCAATTTTATGCATTGTAAAAAAAAATCATGTCATACACACTTTAAGGACAGGCAGACTGGAATCAAGCCTCAAACATTAAAGGATTTATTCAGAAACATCTTTAGGGTTTGATCTGTCGTCTGGCCTGATTTCACTTCATGTTTTTATGATGCGAGTCACCACAGCTGGACTATTGAGAATTAACTTTCTTGTCAAGGGGAAGTGGTTTTAGAAGTGAAATACCTTCGGACCAGTCATTTCTGTCAGATTCTCGCTGCTGGCAGGGAGCGGATCCTCAGGGCTCACCTCCTGGGTTTAAAAGCAGAAAACAGTTTAGAAAAGCTTCACATCTGGATACATTGAAATCACCTGCTGCAGCTATTGTACCTCTGCTGGTTTCTGTGCTTGTCTGAACGTGTAGCTGAAAATATTTTTCTCCTGTAAGTAAGACATGGAGTTGGTAAACGCTGTGGCTGAATGTTTGTTTGAGATTAGTTTTATTTACGTCAAACGGACCTCGTTCTCCACAGACAGGTCTTCACTGCCGGCTGACAGCTCCCTGTCCTGAAACAGAAAAGTCACATCGAAGCTTGAAATGCGTCAAAATTGTGGAAAAGTTTAGAAATATTTCCGAAGTCTTTCTGAGGAAACCATTGAACAAACCACCTTTCTCCTGATAAAATGTAAAAATAAAAAGTTTAGAAAACGCCTGGGAGTCTGTTTAAAATATTTAATTTGAACTCTCTGACCTGTTTGTTCGCAGATAAATCCTCATGGCTGACAGAAACCTCAGAGTCAGAAGACACACCCTGCAAAGAAAGATCGATTCTGTGTTCACACACTTTCTTTTCTAAGGTTGACTTAATCAACAAAAAAAAGTTCAGCCATGTGCAGTATTAAAAACAGAATCCTCCTGGGTAACTTCTCTGTGGTCAGTTTTACACTTTAGAAGATAATTATTATCAAGCAAAAAGAACAGTGAACAAAATCCTTAATTAAGAAGAGTGGGTAAATACAGTACAATGAATGGATGAACAGATGGAATGATGGATAAACAGACAGATGGATGAATTGATGAATAGATGAAGGAACAGTGAAAAGATGGATGCATGACTGACAGAGATGTAAGAAAGAGCAGATGGATGGATGGATGAACAGATAGTTGAATGGATGGATGGATGATCAATTAGTTGGATGGATGAACATAGTTGAATGGATGGATGGATGAAAAGATAGTTGGATGGATGAACAGATAGTTGAATGGATGGATGAATGAATGGATGAACAAATAGTTGGATGATGGATGAACAGATAGTTGGATGGATGATGAACAAATAGTTGGATGGGTGGACGAACAAGTACCGTAGTTGGATGATGAACATACTGTAGTTGGATGGATGATGAACAGATAGTTGGATGGATAGTTGGATGGATAGGTGGATGAACAGATAGTTGGATGGATGGATGGATGGATGAACAGATAGTTGGTTGGATGGATGAAGAGATAGTTGGATGGATGGATGAAGAAGATGTAGTTGGATGGATGGAGGATGGATTGATGAACATAGTTGGATGGATAGATGATGAACAGATAGTTGGATGGATGGATGAACAGATAGTTGGATGGATGGATGGATAGTTGGATGGATGATGAACAGATAGTTGGATGGATGGATGAACACATAGTTGGATGGATGTATGAACAGATAGTTGGATGGATGATGACGGATAAACATACGGTAGTTGGATGGATGGATGAACAGATAGTTGGATGAAGGATGGATGGATGGACTCTCAGCTACTTCCACGCTCAGTTTTACCTCAGTATCTCTATATTTGGATAAGTTAAAACCATTTTTGTGTTTTCTAAGGTCAGCTGGCTGTGGCGGCCATCTTGAATTGTGTCCAAAAGATAATCAGTTAAATGTTCATCATTAATCATTAAAATGTTTTAATTCGTCCAGTGGTTACGAGATATTTCGCTAGCAGACAAACTGTGTTAACACGAACACTTAATACTAAAGTTTAAAGTTAAAGGATGTTATAGAGAGAATGCTCAGCTACTACCACGCTCAGTTTAACTTCAGTATCTGTAGATTTGGAGAAGTTAAAACCATTTTTGTTTTCAAAGAAGCTCAGTTGGCTGTGGCGGCCATCTTGAATTGGGTTGGCTCCCAAAATTTAATTAGTTGTCTTGAAACATTTAATGCTTGTTTTCCTAAAAGTTTTAATATAATCTGTCCACGTTGTTTATGAGATATTTAGCTAACAGTCAGTTGAGTTGAACGTTCAACACAGATCTCATTTGATCAGTTAGACCCCACAAAATGAAAACAAGGACCAGAGATAAATGAAACATGAAAACACAGGAAGTTGAGGATTTGAGTCCTTTTTTAAGAGTAAACAAACAAATCTTTACTGACATCTCCGTACCTTTTCTGCAGGTCTGAGAGGATCAGCAGGAACTTCAGATGCTGTTTGATCCTTTAATCTGACAACGGACTGATGTAAGATAAAAAACAACCAGCAAGATGTGGGTCAGTCAAACTGTGTTGACAGCCTTCATCATTTCTTCATGACATTTGAAAGTTGATCTTAAATAGAAAGAAAACATTGAGTACCTTGTTGTTTAAAGCTGATATTTTCACACTGTATTGTGTATGACTCAGTTCCTGCAGAGAAAAAGAAAAATCTAGTTTGATCTGATGCATGTTCTTTTATTTTGTTGTTGGTGGGATCTGATTTAAAGTTTTGAACATGGTCTTTAGGTTTTATCAAAGGAAAAAAATGTATATTTAATAGGTTATTTGGAGCACGAGATAAAAAAGCACACAACAGAAAAAAACATATCCTGTTTTGGTCTTTTAAACTTATTAAGAAAATAATGAAAAATAAACAAAAATTTGAATCATAATCCTCCAGGACTTCTATATATTTTAAGAATTTTCAATAAGTCTTATTTGGGTAAAAAAAAAAAACTGCATTATTTAACAAAACTACAGGATTTTAGCAGTATTTACTAACATTTAAAAACAAAAATGTATTATACAGAGCTCCATTTTTTTCTTTTTGGCCATCTAAAAAGGAGTTTTTACGCAGTTTGTGTCAGTTTTAGTAGAAAATGATGCTGGATGTAGACTGAACCCAGGTTTACTTCTGGATTCATTTTGTTTCAGACCGGCAGCTTGTTATGAACCAACAGCAAACTTGGAGACAAAAGAAAGATTTAAAGCTAAAATGAACATTTAACGTTGCTAAAAAATGTCATAAATTTGATGGATCATTTGTTTCCACTCCACCGACTAAATGAAACGTTCAACCGATGAACATTAAATAGATCAACATGTTGGACTCACAGCCTGCGTGGGTCGATGAGGCACCGCAGGAGTCGGCTTCTCAGCTTTCTGAAGCTCGTTTCTTCTCATCTGGGAACAAAGTTCAAGGTTTTAATCAAACGTGAGGAACTCGAGTTAGTGAAGGTACGAGTTAATTTACCTCTGAGGGCTTCGGAGGAGGTTCAGGCTGAAACAAACAAAAATAAATAAATAAAATAAACGTAGCGAGCTGTGAGAGTTTAACAGCAGCCGAAGCTTTAAAATACAGTTTTAAGAAACAAACGTTAACAGAATGAACTCTGAGTGCTGCGGGATGCTGAAGTTTGATTAAGAGGTTTAAGCAGCAAAACACTAGCTAAAGCTCAAAACAAATACTTAGCTAGATGCTAAAAGTAGCTAAACACTAGGTAAAAGCAGCAAAAGGCCAGTTAAAAGTAGCATAAAGCTAGCTACAAGCTCAAACAAATGATTAGTTAGAAGCTAAAAGGAGCTAAACACTAGCTAAAAGCAGCAAAAGACCAGTTAAAAGTAGCAAACAGCTAACTAAAAGCTCAAACAAATGATTAGCTAGAAGCTAAAAGGAGCTAAACACGAGCTAATAGCAAAAGGCCAGTTTAAAAAAGTTAAAATCTCAAACAAATGATTAGCTAGATGCTAAAAGGAGTTAAACACTAGCTACAATCAGCAAAAGGCCAGTTAAAAGAAGCAAAATGCTAGCTAAAAGTTCAAAATGGCAGAACATCAACTAAAAGTGGCTAAAATCTCAAAGTAGCAAAACAGTAGCAAAAAGTAGAATGATTCTAAAAGTAGCAGAATGGTAGCTAAAAGCTAAAAGTAGCCTAAGAATACAAAAGAGCTAATTTTCTAAAGCTAATTTCAAACAAAACATTTTTAAGGCACTGCAGAGATTTGTTTAGCTTTATTTACAAATATTTTCTCCATGAAAATAATTTTATTGTCTGAAAAATATGAAAGGTGCAAAACCCACTGAAGTGAAACTGAAGTGACACATGGAGTAATCTGTCTGCTGAAGGCAAGATGAACTGGCATAACCCTCCTGCTGCCCTTGGGTCAAACAAGACCTCAGTTTTAAATTTAGTCCTTGACCCAAGGGCAGCAGGAGGGTTTAAAAACTGTTGCTGAAGTCTAATAAGTTACGGATGTTATTTCATGTTTTTACAGGATTTTAAACAGATTGTTTTTAATCTGTTGTAAAATGTTTAAAAACAGGCGATAGCCACCGTCACATTTCAGTAAAATGAAAATAATAATAATTGAATCTAATTGTTTAGATGAAGTAATACACTTGCCTACATTACTGTTACAGCATAAATGGAAGTCCCTTTGCGTAATATTTGTTATGCATGTGAAGCTTGGCGAGCCCCCTTTTCTCATTATACGTCTGGAAATCTCGACGATGTCACTCCAGTCCAGACAAACACAAACTTAGTTTTCAAACCAGCACATTTGAAAAACAAACAAGCAGTCTTGTCTCCTGCTTAAAACGTGTCCTCCCATGCTGTGAACGAAAAATGTAATGATGGACGAACATTTGTTTTATATACATGTTACAAGAACACCCCAAGGGATGCTGCAAGGATGTGTACTCAGCCCCCCTTGAGCCTAATGAAGACGATGATGCAACAGAAACTTTGCAGGTTTTCAGTGAAACGCTTACCTGACATGACTTCTGTTAAAGACATTTTAATACATCACAAGAGGAAAAATCAAACCGTAACTGGCACAGTTACTGATGGCTGACCCTGCTTCTTATTGTGTAAACGGGTCATATTCAGTGTTTATCTGTCTAATTTTAGGAGTGTATGTTAAATAAGTTCACTAAATCTGGCTGCAACTATTTTTTTGTCAGTACAGTAATGAGTTGTTTTTTTACTGAGTTATTATTGGTAAAAAAAAAAAAAATAATGACAATGGTGGAAATTTTATTCACAAAAGATTTGTTTTGACACAGTTGATGTTTCCATATTCAAATGGTTGTGCAACTTTTAAAATTCAAAAAGGCGTTCAATACAAGATCAACTGGACTTTATTTGTAACAGAAGACGTTTCGCTTCTCATCCGAGGAGCTTCATCAATTCAATGAACCAGACTGTGTGCGCGTGGATTTATAACAGGAGTCACGCGCACACAGTCTGGTTCATTGAATTGATGAAGCTCCTCGGATGAGAAGCGAAGCGTCTTCTGTTACAAATAAAGTCCAGTTGATCTTGTATTGAACGCCTTTTTGATTTATCATGTCCTGGACGACTGAGAATCTTCACCAGCAACTTTTAAAATTAAACCAGGTTTTTAACTTTAAGTTAAAGTTTAATCATTTATAATGAAAGGAAGACGAGTTTCCTCGAAGTTCAGTAAAAGTTTTGGTTTGCAGAAAATCTCAGGTAACAAACTTGTATTTTATGTGATTTGGGACAATCTACTGCGCCCCCCATCAATAAAATTGGCACGTGCTGTCATCTTCAAGGCATGCATTACAAAAAGAGAGTGAAGCTTGAATTAATATAGCCTTTTAAGCAACTCATATTCGCTCTGCCATCATCTTATATGACCAACGAGCCTATAATGGTGATATAATCTTCTATTCAAGAGTTGTTGAATAGAATACAGTATACAAAATAAAATCAAAATATAAAATCAGAAGGAGATATCAAAACAGGCTTTGTTTATGAGTGACCTTGTAAAAAAAATTGTCTTGCAAATATTTATGGAGAAAGAAAGTTTTTTTTTTGGTTTTAGCATGGCACAACACTAAAAATTATGTTTGTGCATAAAATGCTGATATTTGCAACAAAAAAAAAAAGTTGTGTTTCAACAGATAATAGGGCCACAAAACCGAGTTCATTACTTATTAAAGGTTATAAACGTCCAACAGAAACTGTAACAGGTGTCACACTGTAGACACTGACAGCAACAAAATATTACTTGTAACAATAACATATATTAAATGAACAACACATAAAATATACAGTGGTGTGAAAACGGGGTACATTTCCAAGAAAAGTAATCTATAAAAACATTTTTAAATAATAGATGTTCAATTGTTAAATGAGCAGTCCTTATGCGCATGCGCCGGGACCACTCAGTGGTTCGCTAGCTAGGACACAATTTAAAGCTCGCAAAATTCTTGATAACGTCGGTAACACAAAAAAACAACATTCTCAACATGACCATACTCATCGCCCTGAGGGTGGGAGTGAGCCACTTCACCTACCGGAGCTCGTTCAGAACGGCGAAGCTACAGAGATTCATGTTAAATCGACGCCAGTCGGCAGTTTTTTAAAACTTGTCCACACGCGCCCTACTACTGCCCTCAGGAGGCGTTCAAAAACTCCGGAAAAGCTCGGAAATAACGGGTTCAATTTTAACCACGCCCCCAAGATGCATGTGTCGTCAGTATGAAGTTAAAGAAAAGAGACTTCACCAGCATGAAGTTAGAAAATAATTTTTTTTTTTACATTTTTATTAAAAAAAATTACTGCTTCATGTATTTGTATGTATCAATTCCACATAATTTTACATATTAATGAATGAGTCTGATTCATAAATTAAATTCATAACATTATATTAACATGTTATACATACTGTACATACATACCCCTGTACAAACATTATATATACACACACACTATGACTATGTTGTATATATGTACAGTATTATACGTATATAGTGCAGTCATATTACTCAAGGAAGGGTATTTGTTGAAAGTGTGTAGATATTCGTATATTTACCGATAGTCATAATATACAAGATGTTTTATACATTTGTGTTTACAAGATGTTTTGTACATTTGTGTTTCTTTATTTACCGTCTTTGTTGCTCCTCTGGTTATCTTTGTCCAAAAACACTTCCTGAGCCACACATGACCACATTCCTGTTTGTTTCCAGTTTCTCACGTCACTTGGCCTCCTCAAACCTGAGATCTTTATGGTTTTTTTTTGTCTCCTCTCTCCTGGTTTATGTCTATGAACTCACCTGTGAGAAGGGCGTGGCCTGTTCTAGAGCTACCTGTGTGACTCACAAATTCCACACGAGCCACAGTAACAAACAAAATCTTTAAAAATGTCCGATCAGAAAACAGAAA